>JAIPRL010000591.1:96646-126849 GCA_025469235.1 Pemphigus obesinymphae
ATCGTTTTTCGATTCTTTTCCGGCCGCCTGTACAGTCCGCGAAAACTGTGCAAACTTGTGACACACACGGTCCGGAAAAACTGTGCAGTCCGACTGCGCAGGCCGACCTCTCCGGCAAACCGGAACGGTGTGTGGCAGGCTTAAGTGATAAATAATAGTCGTATCTATAGTAAATATGCAGTTACGGAGGCCAATTATTTAGTGAACCTTGTCATATAAATTACCGTTTTCGAAGATTTTATATATTAAAAAAAAAATTATTAGAAAGTATGTCTATCATTTCTTCCTTTAGTATACTTATACAAAAAGTATATAGGTAAAATTACATACACATTTGTATAATATCAGTTTTTGGAACCTTCCCTTAAAAATTAAATTCGTTCACGTTCAAACGTTTGTGTTTAAAAAGAACACGTTCACACTCACGTTTTTTTTTTTTTTTAAATTAACGCGTTTATTCGATTGTTAATTTTAATCAATCAATTATTAACAAAATAAAAAATTTTCTCATATAGGCATATATACTGAAAAAATACCGATTCATAGAAACTATTGTTTTCTTTTTAAAGCAACCAAAAAAAAAATTGGATTTATAAGTATTATATTTAAATCTAATAATGTTTATAGGGAAATTTCGATGTATTTTAATTTAACTCAAACGGCCTGAAAATCGTTCAAATTCCTTGAAAATATGAACGTCGTTCTTTCTAAACACTGTATCTAATATACAATTATTTATAAATATATATTTGATTAGGTAAATAATGGTATAATTGTAAAATCATTAAAATGTTTATAAAATAATTTTGTTATTACAATGTGATTCGACTACATAATATTATTCTGCAGGATTCTGTAGTCCTTTGTTTTATTCAGCGGTTTGCATTAACATCTAGTAGTATACATATTATAATCTATGTTAATACTCGGCTAATTATAGGGGCAGATTTGAAGCTCATTAAATAATGTAGGAGGACAGTGATGAAAAAAAACGATTTTAGAAATTAAATGAATAAAAAAAAAAAAATGATATTTTGTGCAAATTCTCCGAAATTTAAAAAATCACTTTGAAAAATTAGCAAAAAAAAATCAAATTCAATATTCATAATGCGCAATAATAAACATCTAGGAGGGAATTCCTCCGGATGATTAGAATATTATATACTTGTATAAAGTGGATACAACCGGGATATCAGACTTTTCTTATATTAACACATTTCTGGTATAATTTAATTTGTATTTAAAAAAGATTAGTATTCCATACAAGAAAACAATATTGTATGATTTTCATCATGACAGAGAGAATATTTAATTACTAATTAATAAATGCAAGTGAGGTATTAATGAAAGTGAAATTAAGGAGTTTATTAATAAAATATATTATGTATATATTCGTTAAAGTAAAAAATGTATTTCGGTTATACCTAATAAAATAAAACAAATTTTACAGCCGAAAAAAACCAATAAATAATATAAATAAATAATCGTTTTCATCAAATATAAAAATTAAAGTTTAAAAAATGACATTTATTGAATAATTTATGGAAAGTTTCGCATTTTTTTCAAAATAATATAAAATAAAAGAAAAACCATATCATTGTAAAACCATAATAACTTTCTTGCTGCCACCAAAAATCTAAAATGCAATTTATTTTGAGTGAAACGTGCAGTTCGTATTATTTTTTTATGATTTAATGTTTGACAATAAATACAATCAGTTAAAAGAACTTTATTTTTAAGCTATTATATCTATTGTTTAAATGCCAATCTCTAGAGAGTTGTAACTTTACGAAATATAAAAAATAAAACGTAGAAATTCGAAAGAAAATGTTTTTTACTACAAATGTTATAGTTTCTTCTGACATTGCAATATAGCAGCTATATATATATATATAGTGACTGCGCTCAAATGATAAATGACGTTTTGACACTTTTCATAAACACACGTGTTTGAGCGGCTTGATGTGTTGTAATTTGATTTTGATAATGAATCTGGCCTCTAAGTTATTATATTTACAAATATTTCAAGTTAGAAGTATATATAATAGTCAGATCATTCTTAAGTAAAATATTGAAGGAATAGTTATTTTAATCCTGTAGACGTGTCTAACTCGTAAAGAAATATATCTCCTCTCGATAACTTGACAATACGCCTGGTTGGGGTGGGGAAAAAGGTCGACAAAATTCGACAAAAATTTCTAGGTACAAATTATATAGCTCTTCGTGTAACACATTTAATTCTCATAATTTTTACACCATTATAAAGATTTTCTAAGAATGTTTAACCTGGTTGAACGCTATATATTTTCCATTAAGTTTGGGTTTGACCTTGTGAGTAAAACTTGCGTGATGATTTTCAAGGCAATTTCAGAAAGTTTAGCTAACATGGTAAGGTATTCGATTTAGTCTTTGAAATTAATTGGAGCACTTCATGACATTAAAGACGGACGTCAATATATCGCTGAATGCGATGAATTCATCTAAGAATAGTATATTTATATATATAGATAGATTTTGAAGAGGCTTAGACCATCTATTCTTTGAACCGCCATTGGGTTTTTAAAGAGACATAGCATATAGTTATATAACACGTATGATTTATTTTTACAACCCATTTTTGAGATAATAATATATTTTACAATCAATTTTTTTTCGAAGAGATTATACGAGGTACCAACATGTAACCTCATTTTCAGACGGTAAATAATAATACTATTGGAGGCATCTGGTTGACTATGCAGAGGATGAAAAACCTAGTCGTATTATATGAATATAATATGTATCGATCAATCATTTTAATCTTTTATACTATGTATATACATCAATATAAAAACAATCTCCACTTTGAATGCCATCGGAACATCATAAAATAATTTTAAGTGTCATTTTTAAAAATTGTGACTATTTTATGTTAATTACCATAGTATAAAAGTGATAGAATCGCAACGATAGTAGTGGAGATCGATACTCCAATTCGAGATTTTTTTTTAAGACTAGGAAAAATTAAAGGTAGGTACTCAATTATGTATTCTATAGGATCAAATCGCTTCAAAAGTAATTTTAACAGTGTCATTTCTTGTTTGATAAAAGTTAATTAGCTACACTAATTTACTTACAAATGTGAAAGATACAAATACTAAAACTATAATGTTCAATATTCACCAACTTGCTAATCTACGAGTATATGAATGTAGGATATTTTGAGAAATATTATTAGAAATGTATAATTGGATAAAATTAATATTAATAATATTCATAAATATTTATACATATCACTCCAATAGTATTTAATGCAATTTCAAAAACTGAATAAAGAAAATTGTCATCATATTCTTTAAATAAATAATTCTGTGTTCGGCATATTGTATGTTGAATAATAATAATAATTTTACTAAGAACATATCAGGAAATTAAATATAAGAACATATGAAAATCGATTTATGCAATATTCTGTTACCAAACATTTAATTTTGAGCACATTTAACGTAAACCAATTTTGAAGTATAATATGTGTTTTATAAGAATAATGTTCGAGTTTATAAATAATTTACAATATAATATATATTTTCAATCAACCCATTTTCAGGAGTGCACTCTTCATGACCCCAGACTTAAACATACTCAAAGTAAAACAGGAAAAACTCGAGTAGTCAACCCTTTTTACAAGAAAATGTTTTTTTTTTTTTACATTAAACCAAACGGAGGGGAGACTTAAAAGAGTTCAAATTTTACATCAATTTTATATTATATCCATTGTATTATTTTCCTGGTGTATGTTATCTTAAATTAAAACATATAAATTGTGTACTCTCGACAAATACGAAAACATAAACACTCGCTGTTGTACCTACGCGAGCAAATATGGAGAAAAATCTTTGCTTATTTGGCTTCCAAAATTCTATTATAAAATTATTAGTTTTACATTCTCTAAACTCAACATGCTCGGTTTTATACCTCTACATATAAGGGGAGTCGAAGGTGGTTCTTGGTAGCTACGACAAGCATAGCTATAAAATTATTGTTAAGATTTGGTAATTATCGACGGCTTGCACCAGAGATCGGACACCACTAATGAAAAAAAAGCCATTTGCTATCCCATTCATTAACTATGGTGTATTATATTTAAGTACAAATATGATTTTTTACGATAAAAAATTGATTTATTAATGCACACGGGTACTCATTGCAGTTATGTTATCGGTCGATTTTTCCATTTAAATTTTGTTTAATAAATTCGATAAATTGTACAATTAAAAAAAACAATATATGTAGGTATTACATTATTCGGCCAAATACAATTGAATATATATATATTATTATTTATTTATTTGACAGAATGTATAATAGATATACGTAAACAAAATATATTAATAATTATTATTATAACTAATTCAAAACATTTATTTCTGAAGATGAATTTATTGGAAACTATACGCCAAATAATATGAACACAATAACAATGGTATCTTATCATTGTATGAATTGACAGCACATTTTTTACATGATAACACAACAACTTTATTTGTATAGTGTGTTTCATATTTAGGGAGCCAAAGCTAATCAGATATAATATGTTATTATCTCCACCTGGAAATGAGTTTATATATAAAATAATCGCCGCAGTATCAGATACAGACGTTGATTTCCATCATTCGCGATCTATTTGGTCATTTCACACGACGGTTGTATTGTAAAAGAATAAAAATAATCAACTCGAAAATCTATTAAATCTGCTCACATACATCGGCCATCTCTCGTCAACGCGCTGTTGTGTCGGCGTACAATAAAGTATTATGACGACGATTGCGAACAAACAAACAAACATAAACACCGAAACGACGAAACCTCGACACAATAATATAAAAATAAAAAAAAATAAAAATAAAAATATGAGGAAAAAGAACGTTTCCCCACAAGGAAAACAACGAAAGATAGAATATTGTGTGTGTGCTGGGAGTGTGGAGAAAATGGGCGCGAGAATAATAGTGGCGTGGTGAAGGCGCGGGCGTACGTACAGCGCACAAAAACCGTACGCGCTCATAAAGAAAACCTCTTTCGCCTCGGAGAAAACACACTGCTGAGGGGTAAAAATAAAAATAAAATAAATAAATGGAAGTCCATCCCCGAGCACAAAACGACCGTATGGTTTTTTTTTTTCTTTCCTTTCATATATTTTTTTCCACGGTTCACATCCATGACAGAATAAATAATGAAATCCATCTGTCCCGCTGCGTTATCAAACCGTCATTTCTCACCGAGTCCGAAATGAAGAAAAAATGCAACAGACGTGGTCCCTGATAGAGCAAGACAGAGGTGTGTTCTCGGCAACGGTGCCCGGGGCAGTGGCGGTCGGGCGAAAGACAAATGACGTCGTGAAAAATTTTGCCCGACGAATGACGACGTTGAACCTCCAGGAAATATATATAAATATTATACGGTGACACGTGTTCGCGGAGGTGAGGTATTAAAACTTCCGCAAGCTTATTATAATACAACATATTTCCGATGTTTTTCAAAAAGAGAATAATACTCTTTAGACGGTTTTGTCAACATTGTTTTATGTCAATACAGATGGTTAATAAAAATATCGTCGTTGGCCGGAAAAAAAAAACCGTTACGTCTAGGAAAACGTATTTTCAAAACATATATTATATAGGTAATATAATTTCCATCTACGGCCGGTAATTGACGTTATTTTCATTTTTTTTGTAGTTTTCAGACACGGCCCAGCGTTATATTATCCCTCCCTCTACAGTTTAGCGGTCCTCGCTGGGTTTTTAGAAAGGATATTAATTGACCAAAATGAAAATAATCGATTTTTTTTAAAAACATATAATTATAATGTTACCAAAAGCGTATACAACTCGTTAAATTTATTAGCATTATTTATTATTTTCATATTGATTATTTGATTTGATGGTATTTGGACGTTAATGGACGGAACCTCACTGTTTCTTTTTAAAATCTTGTTTATGTCAACGGGGGTTTTTGCAGTTGACAACCGCAGTAAATCATCCAAATGTGTTTTACTCCAGCAATTTCTGTACTTGTTTTTAATAAATGTTAATTAACTAAAAGTAGTTTCATAAAAATATACAGACCCAAAGAGTATTAAAATAGTTCTTACATTTGATAAAAGAGAAGGATACTGATATTTTTCAAGTGTATTAAAATATATTAATACTATAGAATAAAATTGTGACTAACAGTATCAAGATATTTTTAATTTAATTAGAGTATCTAGGTCCCTAATGTACGACTGAACTTATATTACATTGTATGGACTTAAAATCTAAAATTAACCCTTTATGACTTATAAAATCTAAACAATTTTAAATTTTTATATAAGTAACCCATAATTGAGAAAAAAAATTAGAAAATTTTTTAAGCTCGTTTTATATTTATTTACATTTTTCTAAATATTTCACACCTTTTGTATCATTTTTTATGGAATAACCATAATACCTTTGAAGAAGTTGTGTTTCTACAGTTTTTTTGTTTAAAAAATATTTAAAAGTTAAAACTAAAGTTATTAAAGTAATTTTTCCGTAGTTATTCCTTATGCGTAAGAAAAATTATTGAGATAATCGAAAAATGCAATTTGCTATCAAAAAATAGGTAATAGTTTAGCATGTTACGATTGGAGCACTCCTTTTAAAAGCATTTTCGGGTAATGACATGAAAAAAAAAAATTAACGAACAAAAGAAACCTCCATCATTGTAAAACTAATAACATAAAATCTTCACTCAAAATCTAAATCATACATAAGACGCAATAATCTTATATTCACCTATTTTTTACTTCGCCACAATACTCTACTAAGTAGTAAATTCAAAATTTAAAATGCTTATAAAATTATGCACGATAAATAACTACAATTATTTTTATTATTTTATTCATATTATTTTAATAAATTAAATAAAGTTAATAAATTACTATACAGAAAAAATATTCTAGTTCCGAATATGAAGTTAAAATTTTAAAAATTTGATTCCTCCCCCCTCCCCCATCCAACAAAAATTACAAATTGTTGTGAACTGAAAGTGTATTTACTATATTCGATATTTCAGAATTATAATAAATTGGCAGTAATATATACAAATATCAGGGCTTAAAACCGCTTCTGAAAATAGTCGTTAGGGACCGAAAATTTTTGAGAACCAGTAACCGGAATTAAGCGGTTTTTAAACACATGTGTTATATTTACCGCTTTTATGTTTAAAACTACTTCCTACTTCTCTTATTCGGTTACCGGTTATAAGCCGCTTTTAACTAATCTAACAGTCAATTACACTTTAAATAGGCTTTTGAAAAACCTTTATAATATTCGTCATATGACTTTTTGGTCTCTGCCATCTGATTCCGGAATATTTGTTAGATTATTAAAATTATTTTCAATTTAAAATTAAGAAAATAAATCCTATGATAAAGCAAACTTTGTCGTGATCGCAAATAACACAGTTATAAAGAATTCACAATAATATTTATTATAAAATAATGCTCGTAAACAACGATTTTTCCACAATCATGTCTGCTATTACTTTAATATTTCTTTTAACCACTGACTCGTATACCTCATACATAATCAATAAACTTTGTACGTATCTAACCTATATAATATGTCCATGCTTTTAACAATTACCAATAAGTCGATGAACTGATTAATTTATATACTTCCCGTTTCTATTCTTTAAAATCATAATATCTTTAGTATCATAAGGGACGACTTAAGAGCATAATATATACATAGATTAGGATTGCCATATGTTCCGGTTTAGCCGAGACACTACCAATTTTGAGCATTGTATCCCGGTGTCTTGAAAAAGTCTTTCGGGACAGCCAATTGTCCCGAAATCCAACTTTAATATTTAATACTAACATTTTTCAATTTGTTTTAGAAAAAAAAATCATTTTGAAAATGATACAATAGACAGA
This sequence comes from Pemphigus obesinymphae, assembly GCA_025469235.1. NCBI lineage: Eukaryota > Metazoa > Arthropoda > Insecta > Hemiptera > Aphididae > Pemphigus > Pemphigus obesinymphae. Next base: position 104,583 of record JAIPRL010000591.1, read on the forward strand.
AACACACATCTGTTTTCACATAAGCATGGACATTATACACACCTACTCCAAAATATGCAGTTATTATTTAGAATTATATAAAAAAAATTTTAATAACTTTTATAAACTAAATGTGTACGTAATGTTAATAAGCATCAACAAAAATAATTTTTTTGAACAATTTAAAATATTTGAAAAATTGTTTAAAGAATAAAATGTCAAATGCAAAAATGTCATTTGCGAAGACCGTTGGTTATCATATCAAATATCATCTTTTATACATTTTAATGAACTTCGTATGAAAGCAATATAGATAGACGTTCAATTTGTTTTGCTTAGCCAGATTTAAATACAGAATTAGAGCACGAGTATTTATTTAGAAAAAAAAGTTACAAAATTAAAAAAAACGAACTGCATAAAGAATTTTCCTGACAAAATATTTGATCAAAAAATGGGATCATGTGTCTGATTAGATGACGTTTTGAGGTTGAAAATTTTATATCAGAAAAGATATCACATTATATATAGAGTGCCTAAATTAAGACATTTTTTTTATGTATTTGGATGTTGGAACTTTTTCTTAAGACTATAGTGTATTTTAATTTTCGTCCGGGTTCTTTTTAAAATAAAATATGGTAACCCTAACATAGATACCTATTATTAAAATGTAAGAAAAAAATGTCACATTATAATGAAATAATAGATTATAAGAATTGATTAATTATAGCATAGATAGTCCAGGTCAATGGACAATAGAGAAACATGTGAATTCATAGCAGTGTGGCTCAATATAGATAGGGTACATGGTTTGTTCATTCAAATAATAATAGTTATTGTGGAGACAATATTTATTTTATTACATTGCGGTCGGACTTTTGGGTATGCAGGCGGCCTGCCTATAAACCCATAGTAAAAACACTGAATAAAATCGAAATGATAAGATATGCATTTAAAGGCGCGGAGCTCGCAACTGCGACTGTTTTTTATATGCCTTCGAATTTCCCGAAACAGTCCATTTCCATTTATTCTTATTCAGATCGTAATAGGCAGCTCCCAACAGGTACTTTTTAACATTTCCCGGGCCTTACTTTTTTGATACATCCCGAGAGCTACATATTATGAGCGGAAAAATAACAAACTGATTAGACTCTACTTACATTCGAATTTTTGGGCGAAACTAGCTGTGGAAGAAGATGGAAGGATGGGTCGACCATAGGATCGGACTCGGACTGATGTCAAAGTGCGTTATACACTCCGGTATATAACCTACTAAAAGTCACTTATGCAACATATTTTCCCACTTGTCCAAGCCCATTTTGCCTGTTATTGAATGCGCTTCGACGATTCAAAAATTTTCGCCTCTTTGCCGCGCTTGTAATCGTATATCATTACTCGAGTATTTAATAAATAATATACATAATTTACATAATATATACCCACAATTCCTACTACGTTTCTATATTTAAACATTATCACAGAATATGCTGATTGAAATTTATGAATGCTATATGATAACAATAAATTGATATGAGAATAATAAATATGAAATAAAAAATCAGCAATAGCGAATTCTGTTTACAGGAATCCATTACTGTCATAGATTTCTGGATTCATTTGAGATATTTAGGCGTTTCCATTATTTAAAATTGCGTAGTCTATCTATATGTAATTAATCAATGCTATAAGGTATTATAAAATAAAGATTAAACTTTTAAAAATATAAATTCTAAGTAAAATTATGAAGGTATGATAAACAATACAAATAATTTTAATAGTTTAATAATATATTTTTTTGTATCTTGGATTTAGCAAATGGTTAGTGGATTTTTTTTGTTACTATTAACATGGGTTATTGATTCCGTTACAATTATCGGTAAATTTAAAACCCCAAAATTTAAATTTTGGTTACCGGTTTTAAAAAAAGGGGTTTTTAACCAGTTTTCGGGAAAACTCGTTTACCGATTTTAAGCCCTGATAAATATATATATTACTACTAACAGTACTGTTTACTAATATATTTAATTTCGTTTTTGTATTTTTTAATTTAGGTAATGTGAAATGGATTAAAATCTTAATAAAAAAAAATGTAATTCGTTATATTTTGAATACCATCTTGTGTCAACCAAATCAAAAAAATAATTTAATCTCAATCCTCTTGGATTTTGGAAAATACATGTAGGTATATCATATTATTAGGTCAAATTCAAAATTTCTAAATTCGTTTCTAATAATCTAATACACACATACTATGTATGTATAATCGATTTTTTAATATTCAAAAGTAGAGTAGACACATGGTACGTCATTGTAAGTGTTAAATTAATAAAAAAATTAAAAGTCTTGAAGAAAATTTGCATGACTCACAACATAAGTATATAAGTATCTAGATAGTATATAAGAGATTAAAATCCAATAAGGGCTCATTCTATCCTCAATAAGACTCGAGAGCAAAATTAACATGTAAGAATTAGCCTAGAAAATACGAAATTAACCATGGTTTTAAGCTAATGTTCTAGACCGGTTACATATTTTACGCCGATGCATTGCTATTTTGTTAATTGCTTCGTTAATGAAGAATTACTTTTACGGCGATTGCTGAGATTTTTACTATACCTGGGTACCGTACCATAGGTATTTTGAATAACTGACATTACATATTTATTCAAATATGACATATTTTATACCTGTATTATAAAAAACTCAAAAGTAGGATCTGAATATTGATTACCTACCACGAAACCCCTAGGAAAACCATCATAAAAATCCCTTTAAAATCTCAGATAAAAATTGTTTTAAATTTTTAAAAATGCGAAATAAATAATCGTTATTAATTATTCGTATGCGATAAAAACATTTTATTTCTTTTATTAATGCAAACATTGTTAAAGGAAAAAAAAATTATCAATATCCGGCATTAATTCGTAAAAATTCGAATTTAAACTCAGTATTTTAATGTTTGATATAGATATTAATAATAAATAAAAATGTATTTACTTTTGTATATTTGTTTGGCTTAGCTTATTAATGCAATTACTTGTATTGTTTATAACCTATAGACTACATATTATATTAGAGCGTACCTAATATTTGCGAAAAACCATCTTTAAACTAACTCGTGACATTCTCGTTATAAAAATACAATATAAAAATTAAGAAGAAGAAGTACAAGCAATTAAAATATATTATACGAGTATATACCAACACGTATTGTTATAGTATAATATAATATAATAAGAGATTAGCTTTTGTAGTTTAATGTAAAAAGACAATATAAAGAACGCGAGGTCTGGGGCACTTTGCATTCTTGGGATTCATCGCCTCTGGCAAATCGTCTCCAAAGAATCTGTTTAAAGGACTCATTTGTGATGCGTTTTCCACAAAAGACTAATTTATTCAAAAAAAAAAATATATAATACAATATAAACATGGTAGTATTTTAAGTTTTTTTCAATTATAGCTACATAATATAACTAGTACCAAATTTCACACAGGGTCAATTATGATTAGGTTGACATGTTTTCGTATACTTGAAGTCTATAACGGTTCTACGACATTTTAGCGCAGCAATTTGAGCGTTCAAAATTTCAGCGTAGTAATTTCATTACATTTTAATTCAACGCACACGACATTTCAGTGCAATCAATTTCAGCGAGTACGACATTTCCGCTCGCGTCATATTAGCGCAAATTGGTGGATTTTATAGTATTATGCACATTATCAATAATATTGTTTTAAATGTTGATAATAATGTATAAAACAAATTTAGTTAATTTATTATTTCATTATTAATATTTTTACACAATTCAAAATAAAATAACAGAAAACGTACATATATAAATAAAAAAACACATTTAAGATGAACTAAAAAATATAATAAAATTATTAAAATAATAAAAAATCAGAAATTTATATTTTATATTAAAATTTTAATTATGAGTAATACTTTATAAGTATCGTTTGTTGTCCTGTTTTCAAATTCCTGATATATTTTCTATTTTTTTTTCTTTTTACTATATCTTTGTAGATTTTTATTTTTTTTTTTTTTGGTAGAACATCCCTAGCAATAAGTTGCTCAACGGACATCTTATTTAAATTTTTTTATTTTTTAAAGTATTAATAAAAGTTTATATTATTGAATGTGAAGATATTAATAATTCAAATTGAATTGTCTGAATTTTCGTGCGCTGAAATGACAGCGTTGAAATTGTCACGCTCAATTGACGGTACACCGTCATTTACCATACTGATTGTTAATTATAATTATTATTTGTAATTTAATCGATTTAATGTGTTTATGTAAAACTAACTAAACAAAATACATTAAAATTAATTTTTTATTTTTGTTATTTAGTGGCAATTTATAGCACCCTAGGACAATCCAACCCTAACACTAAAGTGGGTCATATTTTTATTGTTTTTTTTTTTTTTAATGTAAATACGCGAAATATTTAATGTGTGATTTTCAGCTCTTGCCCAATATTTTTTAACATATATAAAATTGTATAAATGGTCGTTGTATAAATTATGTAATAATATCAAATATAGGTATATTGTGCTACCTGTATCTCTGTATATGAAACATTTTAATATCTGCATATATTATATAGAATGCGGTTGACAAAATATAATATGGTCAAGGCAATTTCGTATCCTGAATAATTTTAATGTAATATCAGCAGTGGAGATTATGGAGACCAGAGAGAGATTTTAGAATTAAAAACTCGTGTTGAGTTGGCAACAGTGCATGAAAGTTATTAATTAGCTGATGGTATATACGTATATAACATAATATAGGGATGATGATGATAATAATAATAATAATAATTATAATAATAACAATAGTAATAATAATGATAATAATGAAGACTGATGGGAGAATTATGTTTTGGCAGGCATGAAACAATAACGATACTGGACCGCGTCGACCGGACATTTTTGAAGCTGGTGTCTGACCAGGGAAAGATGATAAAGGACGGGTAATACACAGGAAATGGGTTTAATGAATTACGACTTTGATTACACGGTATTATTGCCCCCTTTTCAGCCGAACTGTAATTTCTACCACTCCGCCCAGACCATACTTGGACTCGTTAAAAGTCTATTCCGTACAATATATACCTGGAATATACGCAAGTGTAACGAACAGAACAGTGTATGATAAGCTTCAGTGTGTTCGTGTCTAATGCGATATTTAATTTATTTTTAAAAAAATGATATAAATATATTTTAAGAAACTAATTAAAAATTATAACCTTCCTCTCCGAAAGTTTTTTACACATATGTTAATGAATATCTATATAACAGATTTTTATGGTACTTCTTTATATATACAAGTATATAAATACTATTTTGGTGTTGAGTTACTTGTAGAATTATTTATAAATATAAATACTATGTAAAAAAATTCGAAAAGTCCGTGTAAAATGTGAATATATGTACTTATATACGTATAGAAAATGGTACTTTAAGAAAGAGGTTTCGCGGTGTTTTTTGACGACAATAGAAAAACCTATTTCATAATACATAAAAACACTTCAGTAAATCGAGCTTGGATCTATATAGTGTTTTGAATACGATATTATTTAACGTTGCTTTCAAATCGTAAGTGTAGTAATACAACTATACAACTCTCGTTCAAGAACTGCACTCAAATCGACTTTTGCGCAGTTCTTAATATTAGATAACCTGGGTTTTAACAATTATAATTAAAATAAGTACTTTTAACAATAATCGACTTCATATGCTGAAAACATTTAGCATTTGTTAGCGTATAGTCAAAACTACATATTTTCACAATTTATAAACAAAACTTATCACTTACAAAACACTACACATATCTATATCTAGATTTATAATATAAACTAAAACAAATCTTATGTTATTAAATATGTTAAATCTATCTGACTTTTAAAACTCTTCATAAATTAACTTATCATTAGTTTAAGACCAAAAGGTTTTAAATAGTTTTTTCAGGAGAGAATATCTAAAGTTATTCGATCTTATTACATGAAATTTTGGATTCTCCAATAACCTAATCGATTACGGTACGAATTGGTATGCTTTGGTCTTACAGTATAACCAATAAAAAAATAAAAATTGTGTAAAAAATAGTACTTTTTCATAGATTAGTGATTTTTGATTCTCTGTTCACATAATAATTATCTCATTCTTTTGTATCTATAATTACATACATTTCCGACATTTATTTAGAAATTAATTATATTTTGAAAACGTACCAAGAAAAAATTGTGTATAAAAATGCCACGAAAATAACAGCCATTTTAATCCAACAAACATGTTAGAAATAAGAAACAAAACAATTTATAGCTAACAATATTATTGAGTATTATTGGTATTTTAAAAAAAATTTTTTAAACAATTCATAGAAGATGTACAAGTAAATATATCATGAATTTGCTACGTTAGGTGCTAGATAATTTCGTTTTTATAAAATTCAATTTTTATTCCAACAATTCTCAAGTTAATGAAAATGAAAAATGTGTAATCACATTTTTTTTTTTAACAAATATCATCGTGATTACCCAATAAAAAGAAATTGTATTAGCACTAGTCTTATAAGACTATAAGACTAGACTATTTCCAAATAAATTAAAAAATATTTTTAAATTGTTGATTTTCATTTTTATCAAAAAATTCTTTGAAAACTATGCGCACGACGAGCTCTTAAAATCATATATTTTAACTAGGTAGTTATTCTACGTACCTAAATAATAATCGTACACAATAGGTTATCCAACAATGGCTTATTACAATATGAGAATGTTTTGAAATCGCGGAATACGCGATATATTCCCATGCATACGTTTACGTTCAAATCTATACCACGAATATGGTATACCGACTAATTTCACGTAAAATGTGTCTGTACGACGCGCCGATCGAAAATGGCTTTACGGATATATCCTAATATATGGCAGCATCACGACAGTCTCGCGGGTCATATTTATTACAAACTGTATTTCGAATTTATGTATATTGCTTGTAAAAATAACCTCTTGAGTCTCAGAATTACTGTCATATTATACGTTACGTCATGTGTAACGGGGTAAAACTGCCAGTCGCGTCACGGGGGAACGAAAATGAAGTATTAACGTTATACGATCGCACAAAAAAACAAAACAAAAACGCCCGTTAACGAATATACGATCCGGCGGAAAAATCATACATAAAAAACCTATTTTTTCCAGACAAAAACTATATCCATTCAGAAAACGAATGCTATGACATGTACTATTGTAAACGATAAATCGGTGGCTCTCCCTCGTCTATAGCTTGTTATCCTCTTATTTGGTTCCCCCAAACACCTATGGGATCATAACATTTTTCGAATAATAGTAAAAAAATCATGATAAACGTATTAGGAATACAAACAATAATAATATGGAATAGGTATCTCAGTATATTTTTACTGCCATAAATAAGTATTTAGTTGGAGTGTATGTATCCAACGCATTTTTAAGTTATCTAAATTTTCTTTATTTTATTGCACGTTGTATAATAAACAACAGTCCATTTTTATGATTCTAAACTTACACCTATGTAATCAAATCCAAGAAACATCCAATCTATCCATAAAATATCGTAGATAAATTACTAATTAATTTATTACAGAAAGTAAAATTATTAAAAATTTACAACAAGTGGAAAAAAACAAAAACATTTAGGAATTGTTTCCATCATAGGTATCTACTAAATTACTTATTCTGGGACTGAAAACTTCCCGTTTTGTTATGATAATTGATAATTATTTATATTTATTTTAGAATTTGATGTTAAATTGTTAGAAACTCGTTTATTTAAAAAAAAAAAAAAAAAACATTAAGGAAAGGAATGCGAGACATTTAATTTAACTGAATAATGAATTCATTCTCTTTAGGTAATTTTTTTAAATAATTTAAACAATTTCAAATGTAAATGGTGAAATTTTGACAAGATTTATATTAGGTATTATAAACACAACGAGGAAAACATTTATTTCAAAAAATACTGAAGTTATTAACTTTACTAACCATACAATGTACATGGTACCAACCGTACTAAACAACTTGTGTAATTCCACACTTAAGAAGACGCTGTACCCACATTTTCTGTCTTTGTCTATCTAATGGGAGATATAGCAAAATTATACAACGCAGAATTGAAAATATGGCGTTTTAGGTAAATTTAGAGCTTAAATATATATTATCAAAATTAACAAGAAGAATAATTTCGAGTGAACCTTATGGGCTTTTTGTAAAATATTGTCTGAAAAAAAGGTTACAGCATTTTTAATTTTTGATATTTTTAAATAGCCTTAAATTTTTTTTGTCAGACAATATTTTTCAAAAACCCTATGAGATTCACTCGAAAATTTTTCTCTCATAATATTTTGTAATAATACTCTAAATTTAACCAAACCGTCGAAATTTCAATTCTGTATTGTATAATTTTGCTATATTATCTATAGATAATTAGATAGACAGGGACAATATATGCGGGTAAAGCGTCCTCTTAAGATAACTTTCCACAAATTTCGTTGAAATATATATATAGGTTATACGTATATACTTAAACTTCGGCAAAACCTTCGTTCTTAGGGTGTAATGTATAGATTTAGTTTGAACTTTAAAAATTAAATTAAATTTAACACGATCACGTATTGTTGCTTAATAATCGATTCTTTTTAGAGTAGTACACGCCATGCGTTTCGTAAATTGTCTGTATATTTTATATGCTAAACTCAAACATTTTTAATTAATATCGTGAACGATCGAACTCCTTCATTAGGTATAGGTATTATTAAAAAAAATTAACACATATTTAAAGATAATTTTATGAAACATGCATATATACGCGAATGATTTTTTTTAGAAAAATTTCAAGTCTAATGAGAAAGGGTTACTTCTTTTTCACCCGCGAAAGAAAGGACGAGTAAAAAAACGAAATTCTCAAATAATCGTACATCATGCTTAGCACGTATGCTACATAGGAATTGCTGGAGCTAACAGAAACAGCCGGTAAGCCTGTGTAAATACCTGAAGTAACTTTTCACATATATACTTATATACGCATATATGTCGTATAAATAAACCGAGAGCATATTATACCTGAGGGCAAAAACACGCCAAACTTCACCTTAACTATAAGTTCTCGAGCTTAAACGCACCCTTTTGGAAGTCACATTTTATGACATGTTTCAGACGCGTAAATGCCACCAACAACTATCTCTTGAACACCGCGCGAGTTATATAATATAATATTATACCGCAGTGCATTATACTTAAGTCATCATCATAGAAGAAACGCACCACGCTAATGGACATTTACGTGTAAGCACATTGTTCATGGAAGGGTATATTAATACAATATATAGCTGTATACGTATATATATACATTGTACTAGAAATATATTTTTCCAAACGTTTTATTATTTATGATTATTCAATGAGTGATGCAGTAATGGGATTGTATTAATGGAACCGAATATTCACGTATATGGATATCCAGCAGCGATTGGGTAGTAAAAATGTACGTGCTCACCCCACCCTCGGACTCTATGATGAGAGGGTTTGGGCCAGAGTGATTTAACTACAATAATAATAATAATATTTCAAACCCATTACTATATTGTACATATATTGTATATATATATATATATATATATATATATATATATATATATATGTATGTATATATATATGTATGTATATATGTATATAGGTACTTACACTTCGATGGCTTTGTTCCAGTTTATTATATAGCCGGAAAGAGTGAACAGCTCGACGTTGACGAAATGCACGTTTCCCCGTTCCGATCCCACATAAAGCCACTTGCTTCGGAGTGGAAGGTGTATGACTGTAATTCTGCAAAAAAAAAAACCGAAAAAGAACGATTGATTTAAAAATGTCATACTTATATTATAATATATATATATATAACGGCATGATTCAAGCCACGAGAAAATCTCCAATAGATTTTTGGGACCGTTTAAACAATTTTTAAAAATAAAATTTAAAAACGGTTCACGAGTTCCGAATATTAGAAATAGAATACGCCATTTTCGTGGGTCATTAATTTACTGAAATGTACGGGGGGAAGGCGTTCGGAAAGTAATGCCTGCACTTGAATTATCTAGGAATGTCATTTGAGTTTTAATATTACTTGTACACTTCTAATGAACAAATTATTGTAGTGTCGAGTTTGTTTAACGGTGTACCAGTAAATTATTACTTATAAAATGACAGAATCTTTTTCAAATATATTGCATTTTTGACTCATGAAAATGTGTCTTTAATTGAAATTTATTAATTTCACAAAGGTATGTGGAAATTTTGAAAAAATTAAACAAAGCACAAAACGTGTTTGTGCAAACGATAAATCATTATTTGTGCATCACGATAATGCAAGGCATTGACAATAACAGCAATTTAAGAGAATGGTTTTGAAGTTATCCACCTTATAGCCCAGATACGTAGTTCCATCAGATTTTTGGTTATTTCCTAAGCTAAAGACTCACCTTAAAGGATCAAAGGAATTAATTTTCAAAATTATGACGAAGTGATTAGCTGAAGTGAGAAAATAATATCGAGAGCAACCTAAATAATTTTTTATTGACGGGTTTGAAAAACTTGTAGAAAAAAGGCAATTATATAAAAATATATATACATATTAAATTAATGTTTATTTATTGTTTTAAAAATTTATCTCTACTACACAAAGATAAATTTCAGTAGAGGCATTAATTCGGAACGCTCTACGTACAAGAGGCATTCTGTAAAATTTAATTATTTGTTTCTTACCTCTCCCGTTGAAATTTTAAACTGTGAACAACATCGGCTCTTTTCTGTCTGAAATTCCATAGGTGTAAACTATCGTCTGCGGTTACCGTAATTAAGGCCCCTTCGTTCATCAGAAATTCTACTTGGACCACAGCGGCTTCTAACTCGTGTCTGACCTGTGCGTCCACTCCGGGCCTTCCAATTCTGTATATATACTCGTTAAGGAAAATTGTGTATAAATTGTTAAAACATCACATAAATGCCACATAATAATAATAATAAATCTGAGAGGTAATACTATATTAGTAAGAATAATAATAATATGTAGGAAATAATACAGCGAAATCTTTTTATATAATTGACACTTGAGGGAAATAAACAAAACAGTGAGTTCGTTATCTTCTTTTTTTAATAAAATCAATAATAAGTTTGGTAATTTTTAGGTAAATATAAGTTTCACGCAATGAAAGTTTTGTATTTTAAATAGTACCACCACTATAATTTGACAATCATATTATGAATTTTAGTCGTTGAATTATTTGTTTAAGTTATAAATGTATCAAGTTATCGAGTTATATGTATAACTTTGAATGTTCTTCATTTTGTATAGCTCACTTGACTGTACTATAACTTGATAGATTTTTAAATACAGAGTGTTGATTTTAACAGTAATCATTAATCCAAAAACAAAATAAATACACAGAAAAATAATTGTTGATCAAAACTAATGAGAACATTCGGAAGAATGTGCAAAGTTATGATGACCAAATATTTTTTTGTTGGTCATTATGACCAACAAAATAAAGTGAATAAATTAAAAACAATTTCAAACGAATAAAGCAATCATTAAATACATTTTTGTGTTATGCCTATACTCAGGATAATAACGATTTTGGCGTTTAGTAAAATTAGCCCAAATTAATGTCAACATTCAGTCCAATTATAATTTTACGTGCATAAATAATTTCATATAAATATTTGAAACCGTGTCAATTTACTAAATGTATAGTACAATCATCAAATAATTAATTAAATCTGAATGGCCACTGATAAGAAATTTCACGCGTTATTTTCAATTGCACACCATCCAAATAGGTATATATCACACATATATACAATAAAGCACAGTGTAGTCTTGTAATGATTTTATTCAGTTACATTACGATGATACTATTTGTTAGCATTTATATAATCAAGGTGGATCTATCTAGTGCATTATAAAATGAAATGTTCGAGTTATTTACTACAAATAATTAAATTTTAGGATTTTTAAGAAACAGTATCACCAGATAAAGAAACATGATTAACAAATCTTAAAATTATTGCAAGTCTATTTTGAGCTACATTTCCATAAGAAAACAGAAACGAAACTTTTTATAATAACAGATTTTTAAGCACTTCGATATACATAACTACAATCTTAATTCTTAGGCATCTATAGTAGGTAGACATTAGGCAAATTTTTAAATATTTCGTATCTTACGTCCTTCCTCGTAAATATTTACCACATAATAAACCATTTCGTGATAAATAGTGACTGATTTGAAATATTAATATCCCATGCTTAGATAAATGCCCCGAAAAATAGATTTTCTATACTTGATAAAATATATATAGATTTTCGTATAGTGTTCTTGCTAATACTGTGGACCCTAGTGGAAACCGTAATGGTGCAGTTATTAATTATAGTTTAAAATGCATGTAGACACCAATGTGATATCGTCAGAGCCGTAGCAAGATTCGAAAGCGCCTCTGGCAAAGAACCGAATTTCTGCCCCTAAATTTTTAATAGGAAAAAGAAATCATACATTTTTTGGAATTACGCCCCCATTTCTTAAACATGTAGTTAATAAGCAAAAAAAGAAAGTCTTCAACTTACTTTTACAGAATTTTACAAGTCCAATTTTCTCTTCCCTCCCCCCAATTTCAGAAATTTAGGGATAGGTATTACTGAATTTCGATTTTTACGCACCCCCTTTTCTGTTGCGACCCTGGCCTGTGCTAGTTTCGCCAAGCCCTTACTACGGCTCTGGATACCGTGGAACAATGTTAGAATATAGTTGAGCATCGATTGGCTACGACGAGGAGATTGTTACCGCGCCATTTGAGCATAACGATAAAGCTACGATTGATAATAATTTAACCGAAAGGCCTAAAAGCCCGACCAGAAAAACTTATGTGGATACCAGGTTACCCGACTCCCATTACAATATAATAAATAGTGCATACGTCGTAGAGTACACAATCCCACAGTATTTTTCCATTAAACGTGAATATCTAGTGACGGTAAAATGCGAAACTCTCGTTTTTCCGTATACACACCGATATATACATATTACATATAAAATTATACCTACCCTACGAAATACCATTGGATATAACATGTAGGCTAAAGTTGTGGGTAAGAAGTGTGAACTGGGGGAGGGGAAGTAACGAAAAGCACAAATAGGAGAAAAAGTGCGGCGGGAGGGGGGGGAGCGAGATGAGAGCTATTTTTCAACGAACGTTCCTCTAATGGATTCGTACGTCGAAACGAGAAAACGCTTCTTCTCTTCGTAAGTCACTGTACCGACGACGACTATAAATATATATATTATGGATACGAAAAGACGGAGGTCTCGGCCGATCGCGCAGTTCTCTTCTCCGGCCGAAGGATGAGATCACCATATATACATATATATTTCCAAACGAAAATCTAATATTCGTTGCGTATACCTCCTACAGTTGTACAATGTAAAAATACAAATTTAGGTCAAACGTAAAGTCTGAAAAATACATCAAATACTTGTCCACGAATACAAAAAAAAAAAAAAAAATGTAAAAAACAATATATTTGTATTTATTTTCTAGTAATATACCGTATAGTGTGTTTTCCGTAGATTAAAAATACATACTATTCTATCGTGTTTACCACTATAAAGTACCTAATAATATAATAAAGTATTTTAACAGTATGACATAAAATATTAATAATGTGAGAGTCAACTTAAAATAATGTGATAAATGCTTTTATCACATTAATTAACAGTTAAGAACTTGATGATATATTTTGGTTGATTTATTTTAGTTTTATTAATCGTTTTGGTATCTTAGAGAATTATCACGTTATTAAGAGGACGCATCATTCGTTTTTAAGGGGTTCTGTATAGGTAGTTTTAAAGAAATTACATTTAACAATAAAAACACGTCTATAAATATTCCCGTATTCTTACCACTTTTTATTGTTGTTTAGTCATGACTTTTGATCAAAAACATGTTTACGAAAAACAAACAAATAGGCATTTAAAAATAGTTTTAATGGTAAAACACATATTAAAGAGTATATAGAGAACAATGTTGGAGACGAACTCCTTGGGATTTAACCTTACTTTAATTATGTTGTTTAATATTGTATGTACAAAATATCTTTTAAATACCTTATTTTTATTATATTTGTTATTTTTAAAATGCCGTAAATATTTTAGTAATTAATACTTTGCAAGACGCCATTGAGATCGTCTCTTAAATATTATTCTTTATTTATTTATAATAGGTGTTTTTACACTAAAATTACTTTTGATAGGAGTATGACCTATTGTACCCTTAATTAACATAGAATTTACAATATTTCGACCATATTTTATTTTATTTATAACATTTACAATTATATTAATCACATTTTATTAAATATTGTCAAACTATGATTGGAAATTCGTAAACATTCCATTTGATAGTTATATTAGAAAAACCTTTAAAATTTTAATCAGGTAGATATGATGAAAAGTTTTAATTTTGAAGTTTCATTATAATATTACTTTAAGGTTTCTTAGACTTAGAGTTTTAGGTATATTAAAATCTAGCGTTTTAATTTCCGGTCATATATAATATCGGATTTGCATATCTCCATGTTACCACCCGTGAAATATTCTTACTTTGAATCCATCGTCACCATAATAATGAGAGATATACGAGTATATTTTGTATATATTTACACTTTTAAAGATTTAAATATATATTTTTATTGAATTCATATTCCAAATATAAAATATTCATATAGTTTCTACCATTAAATTAGGAATGAAAAAATTGTCTGGATAATGAAAAAACAAATGTTAAAAAACGCGAAATGTGTCTTTAAAAGTCTTAAGGAAAAGTGAACATTTTATTTTCATTTTAGGAAAGCCATATACGATATTTGACCGGAGAAAATACATTTGAACGGTACAAATTTCCAGCCTTAGGCCTACCTATATATATTACACAATATTAAGGTCGGTCTGATCCAACTAAAGCCCGACAATGCAACTTCGTGGAATTTCGGATGGTGAAAAATATGAATATTTCATATGTCGCCCTGTTGCCACCGCCTCCACAAAAGGTGAATGTGTTGTATAGCATGTGCTGACGATGGCGAGGGAAATAACCGTGCAGAACCCGTTTTTTCTCATTACGAAATCTATTTCCCTAGGGGAAATGTACGCATATTACTGACACACACGCATATATACATGTTATATGTATAGGTATAGGTATAAATTAAATTAAATGTTAAATCTGTAAAGTATACTATTATGTTACCTATAGGTAATTGTGGTCTGTTATCATATTTACGATTTGTTTCACGTCTACTATATATATATATATATATAAGACTATGCTTATTTTTACAATTGTTATACACGTCCTACCGAAAGCAGAATAATAATATATGATAGCTAATAAAATATCTTTGAGCCGACTGCATGAACTGTAGTTTCGTATAATCTACAGTCGTGCAACTTTAGCGAATGAACTGCAGAGTTTGCCCAACTGACTTGAAAAAATAATCCAACAAGTACCTATACGAATGTTATCTGATTAAAAAATTGAGTAAATATCACAGTTGGATACAAAAAAAAAAACAGGGGAACCCCATAAATGATAGTGTTGAGTACTTGACACACACATAGAAACGTGACGCATATTGTCTTGTTTTACAACGATTACTATAATATATAACTGTCAATCCGAAACCATTATAAATGTATAATGATGTTATAACGAGATACACGTATATATGTATGCATTCACCTAACCTATATCAATACATAATGTGTATTGAACACGTGGAAACGAAATTATACCCCACGAATGTATAGATTTGTTTATATTAAAGATTAAAGTTTTTTTTTTCTGTTTTGTTTTATAGAACATAAATTTAATAGATTAGACTCGTTATATATAACCGATTTAAATGATACACAACTATAAGTTCAAACCATAAAATGAAAAATATATTCAGCAAGGAATATTTTTCGGATTTAAACCGATGTTTTACATTTATTTTATTTTTTATACTTTTTTTCCATGGTTTAATATAATTGTTATGCAAACGGCGGATCTTTTAATCGCAAAGGAGTTTATATACGGGCTTTTAAATTAATATATTTTCCCTCTCGTTCATAAACTGAAAAATAAAACAAAAACGATGAAAATAAGCTTTGAATTTACTTCACGATCGTTATATCACAAAAGTTGTACAGTAACGTATACCAAAAATACACAATAAATAACACAATTATTTGACAAATATGTAAATTTAAAAAAAATTACGAATCGATGCAATTATCGTTAAAAATTAAAAAAAATGATTTTCAAAAAGTATTAACAAAAAGAAGGCGCACATTTAAATATGTGAAATACATACAATGGTTTGTTTTATATATAGACTTTTTTAAAAGCTAACAAAAGATTTAAAAGATAGATTTATAAGATTTTAAAAGACAACAAAACGTCAAATAATTCACTATAAACTAAATATTTTCATACTTATATTCACGACCCATAATAAAAGATAAATAGCTTACTCCAAATATATTATACACAATATAAACGATAGATTGAGTAAATATACAAATGCTTACATAAATCATGGTTTTATAATAATATTTATTCGTACTAAATGTGTGCAAATAGGAGGTAGATAATATTTAATACTTGAGCTTATAAGAAAAATACTAAATCGATAAAACTGCAATATTAATTTTACTTTTAGTTATAATATGCGCCAAGTGTCAACTATATAAACTTACCGATAAGTTTCACCTAGTGCAAATGTGGTAATAATGTTATGAATTCTTGGTGGATGGGCTAACACTATAATATAGTTTTCGAAACTACTATAATATGTACATAGGATAATATATAATATTGTATTATGCATTTTAAACATACTATACGATAATAATCTAATAAAAAAGCAGGATAAAGGTGCAGGTTATAGAAGCTGATTCGTTCTTATTTCGGTCCTCAGTCATGCAGGGTAGTTCATAATATTATTTTAGATTCGAAAGCCATGATAAAGCGTTAAATTCAAAAAATGATTAAAGTTCAAAAAAATATAATTTATAGTATACTTGTCTAAGAATTAAGTATACATATTACAAATAATAATATAGCGATGAAAATAAAAGTATTAAATAATAACTCTTTGGAATATTACGAAAAGTTTGTGATGATAATTTTTTAAGAATTTTCAAGTATAACTTATAGTAACATACACGATTCCTCAAATCCTCAAATCCTTCTCAAATCCTTAATACATCTTAATTTACTTATTTTAATACATATAAAAGGGAGAAAAGATGTAATCTAAACATTTTTATTTCTCTAAAATTCCACTCTTTCTTTTTCTGAAAAATCTGTAAATGTGTATACGTTTATATTAAACACAAAATTTAATGGAAATCGTATAACAATCTTATAACTACACAACAGCTATGTACAAAATTGATATATATTTTTTTTATATTAATCGCATTTTAGAAATAAACGGTTAGGATATAGGATGAAAATCATTGAAAATGTATATAAAAAACTATTGTATACGAAAATTTCAAATATATATTTTTACATCAGTATCTCAACGTTTTCACACAATTTCTTCAAAACTCATCAAGAAATTTTCACTTTGGTTATCGCGATACGTGACTAACCGTATAATATTACCCGGTACCATATATATATATTATATTATATATGAATGAATGTATTCAATTTCCAATTCCCGATATACTCGTAAAACTTTTTGTACATTTTTATTTTTTATACTATACGTAAACCCGAAAATAACACTTTTGTATATATTCAATTCATTCAGAATCAGAAAAAAAAAATTTATTTTAAACAGAATTTATTGAATTTTAGTATTCTTAGAAAATAAACCAGATCAATAAGACAACCAATAAAAAAAACTTTTTAATTTAGACAATACAAAAAATGACCATGGTATATTGATAATATGAGGATTTATATTACATTTAGCTCAGTACCTTGTAACATAGAATTTGCTGATAATTCAATCATTTTCTCAATTGATAACAAATAATATTTTTAAACATATATATGGTGATACTGATTTTAGCTTTTTTAAATTCTTCTAACTACTATACACTACTACAAATATGTACATATACATAAATATAGATACACGGATAGTATATTACTGACTACAAGTTTATGTTGAGTTTTTGGTAACGAAAATAAGTTTGATACATAAGTGTTTCTAAAATGTTGATATTTAAACAATGTATTTATTAAATTATGTAAAATGTGCTTTCCGCGGAAAAAAACACATCTATAAGATTATTACATATAATACCTATTATATATGAAAAGTATGTTATATAATGAAATTATTTATGCAAATAACTTTTCTGTAGTATAATTTAAACCACGAGAGAGGAGGAGATTATAGTATAAAAATTGTGTGTTTTTTCGTATATCTCGAGAAAGAATAAACATTTTTAATATATATTTTGAATAAATAATACTAATGATAATAATTAATAATAATAATTTCTTCATTTTTGACTCTGAGCGTATTTTATAATTGTACAGTAAGGGTAAAAACTGTATTTTTTTTATAAACCATTTAATAAATCATAAGTATTATTAGACCTATATTCAAAAGATAAGTTTCATGAAAATTATAATTAAAAAAATAAATAAATTCTATAAATATAACATTTGAATTGGCATACTTTGTATAATTCTAATATAATGATTAAATCGTAACTATAAAATTGAAAAACTAGAATTTAAATAAACATTTAAAATACTTTAAACATTTTTATAAATTTGGTATTTACATGCGTAACTATAGCTTATGAAAAATATTTATCCGAAAATATTTTATTTAATTTGTAGTAATGCACAATCACTGTGAATTAACTAGTGTATAAATATATTTTTAAAAAAAGGTCACGTTATAACGGTCTTGCTGAAATACATTGATAAATTTTTTATTATTATTTTATTAATATTTCCATGGGCACAATAACGGGTAAATAGTACCTAAATTAATATTTATTGGCGATAAAAAAAAAGGGGGAACAATTTATTTTTGGGTATCCTTTAAAAAATAAGTACAATACCAGATTACAGTTAAGCTCCACATATCATTATCAATATAATTTAATGCGTTTTACAAAACTTATTCAGGATATTTTGTGGTTTGGGTTTAATAATATACTATACATGTTTAGGAAATAGATGATATAAAAATCCATACAAAATTAATTTTAAAATACTTTCAAAAACAAAAGAAAAACGTTATATGAAAATATTAGTTTATTAGATTTTTGTGAGATATCAACAAATTGTATATCATATATTTACTAGTATTGTGAAATTTAAACATACTTATTACGTATTTTTAAAGCCAAAATGTATAAATGTGGTATAAAAAAACACGAAAAAGACAAAATGAAAAACAGTATTATAGATTAGTATTTGATAACACGGTAATTATATTTATTAATTAATTTAATTACAATATATGACTGTATTATAATATTCAGAAAATACATAGTGTGACGCATCACAGAAATATATTTATTTTAAAATAATATTTATATTTTGAATATTATCCAAAAAATGTACAAGAAAAAAATATTGTTTTATTCCATCAAATATAAAAAAAAATCGTTCAGATATAGTTAGTGGAAATTGGTCCTTATACAGGATGGTGTACCATAATTATTATTTTAAATTTAAAAGAAAATATAAAAAATGATTCTGAGTGAAGTTTGGTAAGAATAATATTATTAGATAACCATAAATGTTTATTCAATTATATATGTAGGATATTATTTTACATCGATGTTTATTTATTTATATTTCTCTAAAGCAACTTTTCTAAATTATAATTTTACTGATTTGGTCCACATAAAAATTTATTTATTCAAAAATAATTACAAATTTGAATTATGCTTTAAGATTTAAAAATATATATATTTAAATAACTACATAACTAAGAATATTATGAATTAATTACATTATAATTCGATCAATTATTATAGGATTTTTATTGTAGGAGACATTTTGCTATAAATGGATGTTTTTTTTAAGTAAAAAGACAACTATTACTTTTTGATGTTAATTAAAAATTGTATTATCTAGTAACATTTTACTATACATCCAATTTTATAATATCAGCGTTATGATACATTATTGTTTCAATATATAATAGTGAATGATTAAAAAAAAAACATTATTTTAATATATTAATATTTCTTATACATACAAAAATGAAATGTAAAATTTTTACTGTTAAGTCTAAAAGTAAAATAAGAAAGGCATTACATAAGGCATCAATATACTACACTAAATAATTCATTCAACGTTCTTAATTAATTAAAATAAAAAAAATAATTTTCTTCTATTGATATAAACGTCAGTTGTAATTCAAACTATAATACTTAAATAGTTATACTGAAAGTGAACTTAATATATTAACTCAAAAAAATATTAACTTCACAAAATAAAATTTGAATTACTATCACGAGAAAGAAAGGAAAAATCACTTACATTTCAACAAAATGACCAGACAAATTCAATTTTGTTTTATTTTTTTATTTTATTAAACTGTGTAATTTTCAACGTTACTATAAATAGCGCGTATAAAGTATTAAAATCCATTAGAATGTATGTTTGTAAATAATTATATTATATATATATATGTATATTCGATAAGAACAAATCGTTTGAAGACATTTTCTTAATAGTTAAATTAAAATATATATTGAAACAAATTCAAATCAAAGAAAAATATGCCATTTAAAATATTTGTTATGTTTAAATGTACCATTTCGTTTAAATTAAAATGCGTAATTCCAGTACTACTGTATTATTACATTTGTTGTTATACCACTCGGAAATATCTCATTATTTTATACAACTCTATATAAAAGCACGAATCATATAGTTGAAAATATGCATTACAACGTAACGCAAATGCTTTGAAGTAGGTTCTGAATTATTAAACGTCGAAATAAATATGTAGAAATATTCTATATATATATATATATATATATATATATATATAAAGGAAATATTTTCTGTAATAATGAAAAACAATTTTTTAAAAGTGTTAAGACAGAATTTTGTTATTTTACTATACATACCCTCTCAACAAAATTAACTCTACAGGTTTTGTAATCACCTTGCCTTCGCCGGTATTATTGATTTTTATGAATAGTATGACCTTGAAAATACTATACAGGAGCGTTCTTCGAAAACATAACTTTTACACGTTCACCGTATATGTTAAAATTTGTATTATTTATACGTTCATTCAATGTCTATAAAGCAATTCAGCGATTTTCACCCATAAAAACGACAATAAGAACAATAGACCTAACACAGTAGCAAAAAATAAAAATAAAATGACATTTAAATATTATTATTAAATAAATAATTACTTTCTTAAAAATAAGAATTTCAACTAACAGCTTAAACGAGGATAGGGGGTTTGAAGTCCTCTGTTGAAATTTTCGTAAAAGGATATATATACCAGCTAAATCTAATCCTAACCACTTAGGTCCGTGAAATAATAAATTCCAAAATTAGTTTTGCTGTATGTATTCTTGGCTTTTTTAAAAATATGGACGTTGATAAAAGTTAAAGATGGGTAGGGACACCAGAGAACGGCAGGTTTTCCTTAATAATTTTTTAAAAAGGTTATGTTGTTCAAGTTCTAACGTCCTTATATACTGCTATACTCACAGCGATATTATTAACTTATTAAATTATTTTCTTAACAGAAATACACATAAAAATATTATATGGATTGCCGGTTAAATGTATTATATTTATTACTTCCATCAAGTACTCGATGCTTTTTTAAATAATACCAACAATATTATTTGGATGCGGTTAATTTACATTATTGAAAAACCAATATCCAATATCTAAATATTTTTCTACTTTGAAATCAAAAATAGTAGGTAACGTTTAATTTAATTGAATGATTATTAAAGAAAAACGGTCAGTTTAGTGTACTATTAAATGTATTCTAAATATATATATATATACGTATATGTTCGAAATTCCAATTGCCGTATACAAGAGCCCCAATTCCCAACTCCAAACTTCTGATATCGATGCTCTTCTTGATACCAACACAAATACCATCATTGCTGGGGATCTCAACTCCAAACATTCCTCGTGGCACAGCCATTCCAACAACACTTCTGGAAACATCCTATCTC
>JAIPRL010000592.1:0-126770 GCA_025469235.1 Pemphigus obesinymphae
TTATCATTGCTTTCAAATTCAATACATCCACCAAAAGTACCCTGCCCAGTAGCGAAGTGCATCCACCAATACTGACACCCGACGAGCGAAGTGCTTCCACAACCTACTGACCGGCTTTTTTTCTTATGGATTTATGGACATTTAAAAAAAAAAAAAAAAAAATCGAAAAATGCCTTTAAAATACCATACCAACTAGATTCAATTTGTTACCGGAAACAGGGTAAGCATGTAACAATCGGTGGTGCACAGCTTGGAATGAAATTTTGGATACAGGCATAATAAAACGTAAAACCTTTAAACCTTAAAAACTTAGCTTTACTCAGAATCTAAAATATAATAATTTTAATTTTCAAACCAAACATAATAATATTGAGTACCTTTATATTTTTAAAATACATTATATTTCAGTTTTTTCGGATTTGATATTATATTAAGGAGGAAACACGTAGAAAGGATTACAATCAAAGTATATGATAATAATTATCATTTATCTAGTATATTATTTAATAATATTAATTATTATTATATATATATATTATATATTAATAGACTTTAAATTGTTTTTGAAATTATGTCTATTATCTATGCACATGATAGCTGTTTTATCACTGAACAATATGATTTCAAATAACATAAAGTGTCCCCGTGCGTTTAAGTTATTTTGAAACAGTGACGTATCCTTGCTACTATATACATTATGTAGGTACATAATTATTAACGTTAGTGTTTTGTCATATAATAATAAAAATTTCAAAAGAAAGACAATCCTAGTTTATTTAATATTAAGGAGTTGGTCAATTTTTGCAGATCTGATACAATCATAATAATACGAGAAAAAATATCTACTTACCTATAGAAAAACTTCTCATGACATCCATCTGGCGAGTGACGTAATATGATTTGATACAATAGAAGTTTCTTCCATGACAGCCAAAATTAAATATTTACTACAAAGAAAACTTAAGGGTGTTTAAAAATACAACTTTGATTTGAGTAAAAGTTACTGAGAATTTCTGAAAATGAATTGGAAACATTAAAGCGTATAAACGATTTATTATTTATTAACTTATTAACCAAGGCTTACTTAGATATGCTTATAAATTGTTACACATTACTTATACAAAAATTTTACTTTATATTAGAATCTTTGATACTTTAAACTCTGTAACTCGTTTAATAATAATATCTACCAATATTAATTCATTTCAATTTAAAAAAAAAACAATAATTGCAGAATACCTACAAAAAAAAAGTACATTTTCAACGGTATATTATGCTCTAGAATAGTGGTTATACCTTTTTATGTATGTGACTCAATAAATATAACTAGTTTTTATTGAAACTTAACCAACATATAATTTTAAAAATCTGGTTAGTTGCGATGGTGGAAGCACTTTGTTCTTCAATTGGGATAAGAGATGGTGAATATATTAAATTCGAAAGTAATTACAAATATAGTTTACTTTGATAAAATTATACTGAATAATTCTAATAATAATCCACAGGTAGCTATTAATAACTATTATCTTCCATAAAAAAAACAATTTAATAATTATTTTTGAAAAATTAATTTATATAGTGTAAAATGTATATAATATAATGTATACGTATATATGTATATTGTATAATACACAAACCCATGAATATTTCCAATTTTTAGACATATTTTTCTAAAATGATGAGAAAATTAACTTTTTGATTTCGAGTTTTATAGATTTTCCTTATGCGTTTATCAAAAAACTTAAAAACAAACTTTTTAAAGTATCATCCTGTAGATACAATTTTCTGTCAGAAAATGAGTACACATATAATGATTAGATCAAGTCTTCTGGTCAAAAAATAATCTTAAAATAACCAATAGATATCCTTTGTTACAATTAGAATATATAATTGAAGAAATATATATAAAAATATTAACTTTTTGATATTAATATGGTCCTTTAAACCCTCTAGTTTAGTATTTCTTTTATATAAAAAAAAAAGTTCTCAGTGACCCGAAATTGGGTCATACATTTAGGAACACTGGTTTAGAACTAATTTTGTTTCTAAGCCCGTGATAGTCAGCACGTTTAATCTCGTTAACAAACTAATTAATGAAGAGCATAACAAAATATAATACCTACTACAATGTAAAATAATGACATTGTATTATGACACTTGAAGAGAAAAAAAAACACTAGGTAGAAAAAAATAATGCACTTGATAATATTTCCACTTTTATGGCATATTGTTCATTTTGTGTGAGCATTATGTACCTTGTGTATATTATACGAAATGTAATAAATAAAACAGAAAAAAAACGTATAATTATAATTATATCCATACCAGCTATCAGTATAATTCCTTCGATAACGCCTTTGAAGTCACATATCTTACAGTACAAAACTGCATAGAATTTCAGTTATTATTTCAATAAAACGATTTACGAGTGAATTCAGCGACGCAAATGAATTTTCAAACTTTCCCGGGACACAGTAATGTTCGGATGTTATATAATAATAATAATACGAGTATACATGTCATGTTTTATCCTTTATGCATAGTTTGATTCGTACACAGGTTAATCTTAAATTCTTGATAAACTGTATTGCTGTGCATATTATAATGTAACGTGGTTTGAACACATCGTGCATTTGCAGAAATCGTTTAGATTATTAAACTGTAAGTCACTTGAACCAAAACTCGGTCACTGAGTACCTAGATTACCACGGTATTGGAATCGGAAACTTCGTAAGATCTTGGAACCAAAACCTTCAGGTATTTAATTTTTTCACGAACCCAAATCAAAACTGATAGAGACATTTGAAGATAAAGAAATTTTCAAAGTTTTGATTAATTAAATACAATTAATAAATAAATAAGATATATATATATATTATAGTGGAAGTTATTCCATCGTAACTTCAAACCTTGGACAGAATAGTGTAATATTATTATTATTTATTATTCAAAGAGAAATCATTGCATTCAAAGAACAATCTGGAACGAAATTTGGTATCATTTTATATATAAAAACATTAAAGATAAGTGACCATGACAATATTTATAATCGTAATTTTATTAATCATTTTCTCTACATCTATATAATATTTTAATCATAAAAAATAGTTTTTCTTTACGTTTAAAAAACTACTAAGAAAATTGAAAAACGAAATCTTTAAAGTAGGCACCAACTAGAATCCATTTACTATTAACTTTAAAACTCCTGCTCCAATCGAAAAACTTTACAGACATAAAAAAAATTATCATTATAAAATCAATATTTTCCTCGCTTTGCTCAGAATCAAAAATTGAGAAAACTAATAATGTCAATGGATACTGTTAGTTTATTAAAATTGAATGATTATGTGTTTGTTTATTTTTATTATGAATTTTAACACTATTTGTAATCATGACTATATAATACTACAACAATTGCTGTTGTTATTCAAACTTTAAAAATAGTTGGTATATCATTATAATTTCTTTAAACTTTTATTTTTAACTTTAATATATTTTTACGGATGATATGTAGTTAATATGAATGGTACCTATACCTAGATATCATTGCATCCTATACAGATAATTATCATATTATAAGTGGTAAGATAATATCATAGACATTTTAACTATAAAAAAACCATGCCTTTCTTATTTCTTAACTTCCTATTTAGTGAAACTAAAAAAATATATACCTAATGAAAAAAAGGAATATCTTGAAATTTTGAAAGAAAAACGTCCATTATACCGTTATCAATCTATTCATATTTTGAATGTAATAATTATTTTTAACATAATTAAAATATAATAAAATGAGAAAGTAATTAGTACAAGTATTCTAGGGAGCAAACGTTTCGAAAATGTTCTTCTATGAGAACCCTATTTTCTTATCTAAATATATTGTCTGAGGTTTTTTGACTCGTCCATATCATATACAGCATAACAATAATAAATAACAAAATAATATAATCTTCATTCCTGTAAAAACTAGAGTCTATATAATGACATATCACTTAAATTTTATCTATTATTATAAATCTTTAACAAAAAAGTTTGTACAGGTACGTACCTACAAATACAGGTATTCACTAAAACCGCGAATCGGAATCTCTATTTCTGTCATCTTACAATCCGAAACTGAAACCAGTAGATAGTCAAAAAGATAACTATTAAAAACTTGAAACAGGAACCGTAAAAACCACAAAGGTTTTGAAGCCATGACCTTAACTTTCAAAATCCCTCGGTGTAAATACATGTATACGTACGTATATACGACAAAATGCTTGTACACTGTTGTCTATTCGTACAAAACACAGATACAGAAAAATAAAAATTGTTTCATGTGTATGTAAACAATAAAAAATATACAGACGTAAGTTTTGATAAATAAAACATTGTTGATTTTTGAATATTGGAATAACTTTAATTTATGCTTACATCCAGTATACCAATAATATTAAAATAATAGTAAAATATATATATATATACGAGTATATAATGTGTAAATATGAAAACGATAAATCAATATTATATTTTGCATTATTATTTAATAAGACGTATTCGGGTTATTTTTATACGAGTACAAATATACAAACGTCCGAACAATATTTTGATAAAAACAAAAATAATGTTTACATTCAAAAAATTATGATTTTTTTTTTTTTTTAAATGTTCCTATCGATATTTCTACACTAATATAAGTACACCGTCGTCGGGTATACGTATTTTTGCAATATATTTTACACAAGGTCTCTCTGAGCTAGTATTTTGTAATACGATTTTATAAATCGTTTATCCTTGGAGTTTTTCGTTTCGTGTAAAAAAAAAAAAGAAGTGATAAAACATGTGTCCGTACGATCGAGACGAAGATCGATGGATCGTGTTTTACGTTAATCTCGCCTAAACAACGTAGTACCTCCAGTGCACACATAATAACTTATTAAACGGTTGGTACACGTGTAAATACACGAGCTGAGGTGGACCGCTCGGAGTGGGCCCCTCGTAAATCGTCTCCACGTTATTATATAATACGATAATTATTATCATCGTCGTAAAATATGGAGGAAAATCACGTGATATTATGTACCGGAAGTTGTAGCTGTGTATATACAGGTATATAATGTGCATTCTCTCGTAACGATCTCAACTGGAAATTGATTGGATTTTTTTTTTTTTTTTTCATTTCGTATTTCCGTTTTTATAATTACTGTCGTGTCAAATAAAATGACCTCCATCACACATATCATAGGCACGCGCTGTCCGTGGACGGAGATGTGTGGGCGTCTACTGCAACAACCCTACTGCGTGCTGGATGATAATATTAAAGACGATAATGTTTGTAGTTATAGACAAGTATTCACTGTATTATATTGGTTTAGAGTGCAAAGGGTTTTATAACAAATTTTTTCAACAAAAAAAAAAAAATATATCAAATTTTTACACTATGTATATAGTTAGCATTTTAAGATAAAAAAAGAGATTTGCAGTCCACTCTGATAAAGGAAATAATACGGAAAACGAAAAAGTTCTTGCGAAAATATTGCATTTTGTAAATATATATGTATATATACATATTTATACAAGAGTCCTTATGTCCTCATCCGTCATCTTACATAATATAGTCTTTGTCATATAGTTACTATGGAGATTATTCATTTGTCAATCGATTGTTATACCAAAATCGATTAACCGATTGTGTATTTTCTTACTTATTTTATAAAAAATTACCTACATAGTAAATTATTTTTGGAATTTTAAAAATCAGCATCTCCGGCCAAGAATGTATGTATATGTGTTTATATGACGATGACCTCTATAGACTATATTGCCATGCCCAGGGGGGGGGAGCGAATAGCCTGGCCCCCCTTGGTCCAACTATGTATTTTATTTATATTTAATAATTTAAATAGGTATATATTAGTGTTCATTGTATTTTAGTATATTATATTTTACTGGTTTTAATAAACTATTACAAAATCTTGTGGTATTTCTAGCTACATCACTAGACTACACATGAGCACTAAACATTATAACATTTCTGCATATATTTATATTTTGATAGTCTAAAAAAATGTTCCATTGTATTATTTTAAAATATTCTACCTACCTACCCAGCTGTTTTAGCTTAAAGCGTGTGTGAAAGTGAAAAAAGTTATGATTTCATGTATAGAAATTCAGGAGACAATATGGTTTCAATTTTTATTAAGTATAAAGATTGCGATTTTAAATATCGATATCTATATGCAATTAATTGTTGATTATGGTTTTGATGATAACAATTCCGATTTGTTTCTGTTTAACTTTCCGATTGAAATACTATTTATTATTTATGTCATTCAAGGTTTCGTTTTTTCGTTGTAAATATTTATACACTACTGTTGGTTTGATTGTTAACAATTTTGGTAATGATTTTCAATTGACACTGATTTCAAGCGTGGGTTAAAAACGCTTTTGTTGAAAATTCAAAAGTCGATTATTAAAAACAAATATATGGATTTAGAATCATTTTATACTATGTCAGCGAGTGAGTATACCAGTGATTGGTGTACCGTGTAGGGGGGGGGGGCTCAAAACATATCAATTTATACATATTACACGTAATATATTAGATACAAAAGAGGTGCACACTATAGTGTTTAATTGAAATGTTCCGAATATAATATATATATATATACACGGTTTTGGTCGGTCCTCTGATAATGGAGTTTTTCTCTCTTTGATTATAGTAATTTGTCTTGGGCTTTTAAAAACAACTCGGTTTTTTGACGTAATTGACGGTCTTTCCAAATCGGATTCAAGGTCTCTTTGAACACGCATTTATGTATAGTAAATGCAGAAGTGTACAATATTATTAAGTATATTACATAAAATATATTTATTAGATAAATAGATACATACACATTATCGTGTTTGACTTCAACACGACAATTTATTAGACGATAATAAATTTATTTCTTCTTCGCCAGAGAAGAAAAATTTTTTGTTTTATCTATATTATTCGTTTTTATTTCTTTTATTTTTTTGCCTTTACACAATACATGTATCATAATTAATAATATTACGAAAACTCTCGAGTATTTCGACAATCGACTACAAGATCATAATTTATTATACATACTGAGTGGGTGATTTGCGGGATTCAAACAATACCTAAACTGTGTGGCTTATTATTATACAAGTTTCAATTGTAAATATTTTACTACCTAACACTATAGATTTAAAGTTTTAGCGATTCCAGTTATCATTTTGGATTTTAAAAGTTTACTTTTTTGATCCTAGTTTTGGTTCTGGTTATATATTCCAGTTTTTGTAGATTCTAATTTTGATTTTAGATTTTTAGTAAATATTTGAAGTCGAAAAGAATAATTATATTTTATTTATTCAATCATTTCAAAATTATTTTACTGATTATATATGGTCGTATGTTGTTTTAATTATATAAAAAGATTGATAACCTATAGTCATGAATAATAATTTATTAGTTATAACGCATTCTTTGGATATTTTTATTATTTCAGGACACTTACAAGCAGGTCCATTCTATAAGAAGTACTAGGAAGAGTCACTCAAGTGAGTCAATTGCTTTTTAAGATGTAAGGGTATTGGATTTCAATTTTGAAAATTGATGACATATTTTTGGCTTTATAAGTTTTTTGGAGGACAATCCCCATTAAATATTTCTTCGAGACGACCCTGCTTACAAACACTTAAGCACAGAGCATGAAATCTGTATCAAAAACAGTATCATGTAGGTTATGTTTGAAATTCTTACGAAATCCGAAAATTGGAACCGTAAAAACCACATAACGATAGGTACTGTAAATAAAAAAAACTAATAAAATGAAAAAAAATAGGTAAATATTGAAAATTCAATAAAAATAAAAATCGAAATCAAAACCAAAACGTCTTCTTCGGTTAGGTGTCGGGCAATTAATAATTGTTTCCACTTGCCCCAATTATGGGACAACGTGAACATTTTTGAGTTTCGAAAAAATTAACAAATATAACCAATATTGTTGTAATAAAATTGAGGGACCGAGTTCTATACTGCCTAAATCCGAATGGAATTTTACGGGACAATTATTTAACATCGATTGCGTTCATCGTATGACCTAATATAAGTAATTATTGACAGCCACGTGTGTAACTAATCGGATTATTATGATTTTGAAAGTTGGGTATACATATATATATATATATATAATATTATATTCAAGTTTAAAGCCACTTTTTTACAATTCTTTGCACTGTAGTGTTTGGTGTTTCCGTAGTATCCTAATGATAAATATATTGTTACTTGCACTATTGGGTAAAGTTTCCATATACCCTATAACCGCCGGTGTAATAATGTCAAACGCAGTTCGTCTTTGGATAGCGAGACTGTCGGATCATTTATAGAGACCACCTACTCCGTCGGGTCGTCAAAGTTCAAAACCGCCTTGTCCCGGTGTCTTGTGTTCGCGGACATGTTTAATTACCGTCTATTATTTTCCTATCCATGTAAATTAATATTAATTACAGGTACGTGACCGATCGGATGGGCAAAATATTGCAGATATTTCGGCCGCAGACGTTCGATTTGACGGTTTATCCCGAGGTCGTGCCACACTCGTAGCACCGCATCGCCACAATATATATTTATATTTTTTCATATTTTTATAGGATCGCCGATATTATTGTGTTGCATGAAAAATAATTGTATACAAAATACAAGGACAGCTTGAGTTACAATTAAAATCAAAATGTAAAAAAATAAAAACACTTGACAGTTTCTGTTTATAACTGATTTTGAATTGTATAATTGTGCCTTATACATATATATTATTCAAAATAAACGCATTCATTCCAAACACTGCTAATAAGTACACGCGATAACTTACTCGTGGTTAGGATTAGGGCTGAGATTTTGATGTCATGTATTTTTTTTTTTTTACTGCTGCTGCTGCTGCTGCTGCTGCTGTTTTAAACGCTGCTCCGTAAGTAGAAAACGTGTTTTAAGTGATACCGATGATTATTTTAATGTAATTTTTATTTTGCATTTTTTGACAAATTATATATTCTGGAATTTTTACATAATATTTCGTTATTTTTACATTTTTCATGTTTTAGGGCATTCTTTACGAGATGTTAAGTGTTTAAATATACAAATCGAATAAAATTATACTCCAAGGGTGTTATCTTATATGTAGTGCAGTTATTTCTTTTCAATGGTAAATATCGATCACAAAGCAAAATTAATAATATTTATAATCGAAAAACATGAAAGATTTGCCGTAGTATGGCACAATATTAATAGACATTTATAAATTGCATTAAAAATATATTTAAAGGTTTTTCGACTATTCAATTCTAATTTATCAAAAATATTAAAATATAATCGCAAAAAATAACGAATGTGTATCATTTTTTTAATAATATATATAAAAATTGAACACAGATAAATGCTATTTTAATTTATAATAGTACTGACATGAATTATTAATAATTAATTTTTAGGCATAGTTAGTTATCTAATAATAATATACAATAATATGTAAAAGTAATTGTCGTACAATGAAATATAATAATTTGTATTGTTTATATGTTCTGTTGAGCCTTTTCATCCATACATAGTAAAATATAGGTCGTTTGCTATTTTCATCCCATTCTATTAAACTCTTTGTCTCGAGACAACAAACCTCTTTGCACATTCAACGCTGATGAGTTAATGTGTGACATCTCCTGTATATATATATTCTACTCCATTGTACTTCTCTAACTACCGTGACGTGAATCCCTTTTCTCTTTACCGATCCCTCAAAATATTTCACCGGACATTATATATATATATATATATACCGTTATATCCTCTCAGTTTCTATAAATCCCATCCTGTCATCCTGCATGTCTCTATATCCAACTCTATTTTAAACTAACGTTGTTTTTTTTTTTTAATATTCGTCATGCATTTTTATAAAATTAAGACCGTGGCTGTATATGTGCTCTTCGGAATGAATTAAATACTGTTGTTTCATAGTTTAATAATTACATTGAAAAATTCCAATCTATGACTTTTACTATAACTCGTTTTACACTGGTCATGCACACATGATTAACTATGATTTCAGTATAGCTAAATCTTCATAAAAAAAAAGGTGTTGTTTTCTATGTTGATTTAGACCATCACCTGTACATCGATATCATTTGTCGTAAGGTATTCAAAACGATTACTTTTGTAATACGCACATCCAAAGAACATAAATTATTTTTACCTCGTTTAAAACATTTTATTGCTCTCTTGTTCTGTATCTTTTGGAGTGTGCGTCTATTCTATGAGATCCAGATACAACAAAATACTTTTCTCATTCGAGCGGGCTTTTGTTTTCATCGTTTTCGACATACACAGGATATTTCCAGTTATTTTACAAATGCAATAACTTTTATTCTGTTAAACAATTTTAAGTTTCTTCTTTTTAATAACTACTAGAACTATGCGCTACAATTCTTATATTGCTTTTTTGGTGTTAAAAACTATTAATTACGATTGTGTAAATGTTTAGTTTTAGTGGTATTCCATCGTGTTTGATTTATATTCAACTTTTTATTATTATTATTATTATTACTTTTTATTATTGTGTAAGGGGTCCATTATTTTCGTCACTTCCCCGATTTGTGTCGAATAGATCCATATTGTTATCAAAAGTGTAATTGTGATCTAGATGACCCGGGATCTATTTGTTCATATACCAGAATATACCAAAATTTCAGAATATGACGTAAATGTGTCGGCTGAAATACGGTCGGCTCTAATATTTTTGGGCCAGAATACGATTCGGTGGAAATATTTTCGGTTTTTTTACGCGGTCCCCGTATAACTAATACTCATTATTAAAAACCGGCATCATTCGATCCATAGGTTGGTTATAACCATAATTAGTTTAATGATAAATCTGGGTAAAAGTATAAATCCTACTAAATAATAGTAGACGAATCGGCACAATCATCAACAAAATGTTGCAGAAATGTAAGCACAGAATGCGTTACAATTCTTATTTTTTTAATTAAATTGAATTTTTTCTTACATTTTTTTTTTATAATCAAATGCTTATAGTAATTTTATAAATTAATTAAAAAAAAATTCTTGATGTTAGAAACGTTAATTAATATTTTACTACTGTATATTAAAGTTTAATAAAATTTCAATTATTTTCATTAATCATAAATAACCGCTAGATACTAATTAGCATAAATTAATTTTTTCCATGAAAAAATATCATTCATTGTATCATAATATTTTTATCAATTAAATCATATTATCAATTATTAAGTAATTATCATTTTGTATATCGCTGTAATATTAATTAGCAAAAAAAAAATTTGAATTTTAACAAACTTTTAAAAAAGGAATGGTGTAACCTAATTAATAGTTTTTAACACCAAAAATGTAATATAAAAATTGTAGCGCATAGTTCTAGTAATTATTTAAAAAATAAACTCTAACATTTTTTAGCAGAATAAAAGTTATTGCATTTGTAAAAACCCTGGAGACATCCTGTATATGACGCAAAAGATGAAAACAAAGGCCTTTATATCCGCTCAAATAACTATTTTAAAAAAAGTATTTGACCTACATAATACGTATTTTATGGTTTGTTTTTTTTTTTTGTTGGGAAAATTTACTTGCACATGAAGAATTAAGTGTAATTATTGTTTTCAGTCGCATATATCATGTCTACAAGTTTGGTTTAATAATAATTAGAGTTGTTTGTTAAACAATGTGGTTTGTAAGAGACAATATATGTATATCTAGAATTCTAGACAACTGGCACGACAGCCAAAGGTCTTAAACGCATCGTTATAGCTATTCTCGCCGGTTAAACATATCGCACGGTTATTTCGCATCTGTCGTTAAACAGTTATTAGCCTAACGAGCGGTTTAGCTCTGTCTACATCTTGTTTAAATGCCTTACCTTTAAATTTGTATTATATCAAAAATATTACTCAAATATATTTTTTACACGTATCATAATAAATATATTTATACATTTGTATTTTGTTAATTTCATTACATAATTAGTTATAATTAAACATTTTGTTTTCATAATTCTGTCTAATTATCGTTTTTGATAATTAAAACAAGAATAATATTTTAATTTCTGTAAATTGCATTAACAAACGCAGTACGTATATTTTAATAGATACATGTATAACCATAGGAATCAGACAAAAGATCGACATGTGGAAGAATGAATCTCATATTTTATAAGATATTACGTTTAGAAGATAATAACTCATATATCTAACATTAGATAAGAACTAGATTAATTACAATGGTCTTTGAAATAAATATAGATCCGGTCGATCCCGTTATATTGACGGAAGTGTTATAAAAAATCATTAATAATATAATATGTTCTGTGGACAAACATTATGTTTATACAAATAAGAACTAAACAATTTATGTCCCAGGTACCTATTTCTTTAATCATAATTCATAATTAGTTGAATTATTTCAGATTTCACTACAACTGTTGTAATAATACAATAGTATAGATACTTATTTACAACTCTGTTAATATTAAATTTAACTTATATCTTGTATTCAAAAACGATTAACAATAATTTATTACAGAATATACTTAAATATTGATGCAATTTTCAGTTTTTTGAAACGGTAAATTAATTTATGGATTTGGCATTTGTTATTTTTTAGCTTAATATTTTTAATTTTGTTATTTAAACTATAAATCCAAACTATTTAGTTGAGAATAGTACAAATTGTATCAAAGATCAGATTACTTTGAAGTCTGTTGAATCGACCCACGATGAATCAGTTGAAGAAGAAATGTCAAACGAATGTCATAATTGTAATTGGATAACCATGCA
The DNA here is from genome assembly GCA_025469235.1 of Pemphigus obesinymphae. Taxonomy (NCBI): domain Eukaryota; kingdom Metazoa; phylum Arthropoda; class Insecta; order Hemiptera; family Aphididae; genus Pemphigus; species Pemphigus obesinymphae. The sequence goes on from JAIPRL010000592.1 coordinate 12,844, forward strand.
ATATTGGATGAATATTATATATAATATCCAACACATTGTATAATGTACACTTAAGAGGAAGCTACGCTGACAATTTTTCAATGAAAAACTTGAATTATCATTTTCTATTATTCATATAATTAACATTATCTAGCGACTGATTCTTGAGATATGCATTTTTATACGTTTTATGAACTGTTAAAATATAGATTTTTTTAAATTGTTTTAACAGCTTATAAAACGTGTAAAAATGCATATATCAAAAATCTACTCCGTCAGTCGCTAGAGAATTTTGTTCCTCATATTCTGTTTTTTATTCCATCTTTCTAAAATATGTTCAAGTTAATAAAAATGAAAAATACGTACAAACATGTTTTTTTTTTTTATAAATATCGTGATTACACGATAATTAAAAGTGGCACTGACATAGGTCTACTTTAAAATTACTTTTCAAACATATTTAAATATTTTTAATTTGTTTGATTTGTATTTTCATTAACATTTTATAAAAAAAACCACTTAAAAATCGAGTGTGTGGCATCCCCTTAATATTGTTTTATCCAATTTAATTCAATTTAATTTTCTGCTGTACATTAATTTGACATAAGTGTTTAAAATACTTTAAATTTTGATAATGGTATGTTGACATTTATTATTGCATACCACAAGAATAAATAACTAAATAAATAGGTAGGCATCACTAAACAGTGATCGAGCTATTTTGTTCAATCTAGTCAACTTTTTGTTATTTCCATTGTCCTCGTAACGATAAATAATGGAACTATATTACACTTAGAATATTACAGCGGTGGAAATAGCTTAGCTGGTATTTTTGATGCAGGATTTTTGTTGAAGTCGAAATGCACTATTAATCCTTTGAGTAAAATAGGCCTACATATATATATATATATACATAGGTACCTACATCAGGAGAATGGCCGTCTCACGGTGTATATACGTTAGGGTATATAAAACTTTATCTATTCATCCTAAACATATGGAACCTATACCAACCGATAGATAATGAAATTTAGAATCGCGAAAGAAAAGTCCGAGGTAAAAAAGTCCTAGGAAAAAAGTCCGATGGGAAAAAAGTCTGCGGTAAAATTCCTAATTTATAAATATGCAAGATACAGTGGCGTGTCGAAAAATATATCTTATTGAAGCACTCTCTAGTCTCCTCCTTTCTCCACGTTCTTGTTTATTAAAAAAAAAAATAACTTACGTGTACCTATGTATTAAATATATAATATATAAAGTAACGAGGTAGTTATAATATTCCGGGATATTTATTTTTTTGTTTTCATACTACATTTTCATCTTTGGTTTTTACCAGTTTATGTTGAATGTTATAGGATTATTGAATGGTAGTTACGACTATTTTCGTTCCTTTTTTATTTGCGATGAAAATTTCAGCCATTTTTCGCGTGCAGAGAACCGAACAAACTAAACGAGCTACAATACGACGATAATTTACACGTATCATAATAGATTATATTATACTTATTTTATATTTATTTAGTTATACTACGGATATAAAACGTATATGAGCAACTATATACTCGGAGAGTTGAGATATTGACAATGTGTATGCGGATTATCGATTCGTTCTGCATTGTTGTCCATGGATTCTCTGGGGGGGGGGGGCACCGATATACTCGCATATTATATAGGGGTTAAGTTAGATTAGAGACACCGTGGATTGTTCTCGATATTTTAAAACTTGAAGCATTATTACAATTATTATAAATACATTTCTTAGGTGGAAAATCAAAAACTTGTCTGTGAAAATGTTGACGACAAATTTTAGATAATGTATATATAGGTACTTTGCATATTTTCGATGGTCTAACTCGTACATAATATGCACACAATAATAAAATATTATACCGATACCTATAAATAACCTACGTATACGGTTACGACATCTTATGTCGGCTGGGATCATCATATTATAAAATATTTTATATGAATATAATAGATATTGTATATGCATTTTTTTTATGAAAAATAATAGGTATGTCAATTGTAACCATTTTCAGAGGGGTTATTGGGTGGAAAGGAAGGGCGGAAACTAAAGAATGCTACAATAAAATATATATTTCGATACGTCACTGTATCTTATATATTTATAAATTAGGAATTTTACTGCGGACTTATTTCCTCGGACTTTTTTACCATCAGACTTTTTTACTCGGACTTCTCGGTAGTCCACCTGAAATATCAATCTACTTGGGAGGAAGGACTTAGATTACTGCTTTTTCGATGGTGTAAATTAATATTTTCATTTTTTCTCTTATCAGGAGTTCTCAATAATCTCAATATTTGCGATATAATAATTGTGCGCGTATTTCACGTTTCGTGTTTATTTTGATTTTTATAAATATTTAAAAGTATAACCAATTATTTTGTTATTTTGAATGATTTAAAAAATGTTATGAATATAATATATTATTATAATTGGAGGAAAAAAATAAAAAATTTATGCAGGTCTAGAAGGTAACAATGCAAAAATGTATGTAGGACTCAAAGGTTTAATGTTTTTAGGGCAATACCTTAAATATTTACTTCGCTGCTCTCCTTCCCCGTTTAACCATTAATTTTGCAAATTTAGGTTCGATAAAGTAATATTCAATATGATGGTGTTATTAATGTATATGCGTATAATGTATGTAAATAGGTAAGTACAGAATTTAGTTTTAGATATTATATCAAAACTTACTATAGATAGTCATCTAATTACTATAGTCCTATTATCACAACGAGGATTATGATAGTAAAAGGTCAAACGAAATTGCTTCTAATAGATATATTAGACTCGAACTTCGGAGTTATGATAAATATGTATATCATAGTGTTGATATTATTTTGATTATATAATAAATTATTATGTTGCTACAAAATACTCTGGACTTACCATTTTTAAGAAAAAGAAATGTTCATCATCGGTTAATGTAACTTTGTTAGATCTTACAACCCAAGGTTAGTACGCTGGAGTTTTATTTTTAATCAGTGATTAAATTGGCTATAAATAACAGTCACCCCAAACTAAAAATAAAAACCCCTGAAAAAATTATACTAGAACATTTAGGTATATTTTAAATTTATATCTCGAAATTTGGCAAATAAGCACCAAACTTAAATTTCTATCAGAGAGGAAAAACGTATCGTTATATAGGTAATACAACATCACCAAATGTAAATTTATAATTAAATTTAATATTTAAATCTATAAATGTACGATCTAAAAAGTATACAATATTTTATATGTATATTCTAAATATTATTATTATTGTAAAACATAATACTGCAATTATATTAATTATTTAAATTTAGCATACCTATAGGCCTTATCAAGTAAAATTTCAAATTGTATGAATTGATGTGGAAAAACATAGATATTTACATTGAAAAGTATAGTCGATATTTTTCAATAATTTTCGATTTACTTATAAAAAATTTTATAAGTGATTTATTTATTAAATTATTATTATATAGGTCAATCATGATTTTATAAAATTCAAAATTTGAATCTCTGAAATCATTGAACTTTTTTTCAATAGTTTATTTGGATGAACTATTAACTATGTAATAATGTAATTAAATATTAATCAATTCTTAAATCGATGTTGTAATTCAATTAATTATTATTATTTTTTTTTTTTTGGTATTATATATATTATAATAAAACTTGATATGATTTTATAAGATTTTTTTTATGTTAATTGTATAATTTTGAAAATCTGAGATATTTTTAATTTTGCTTTTATAAAATCTGAAACTTTTAATTCAATTTAGACATAATACAGAAAGAAAAAACGTAAATTAAAGATTTATTAAAGGAGAGTCAAAGCTTCGATAGGCTATAACTCCCCTCTTTTCATCCACCATTGTACATAATTTAACTATAGTCATGGTTGATCGTCACTGAAACAAGGGCGTGATTACGAGAAAGGATATAGATATAAATGCGCTTTTATAGTGTTTGGACGGAGAAAGGATGCTATTGGTTTTACGTATGATTTATGTTTTCCTGTTTTGTATTTTTGGTCAGGAAGGAGTATAAAATAATATATTGGGAACCGGAATCTTATATTTAATACTTTCAAAGAACCGAAACCGAAAACCTTATTTGGAAATGAAAAATACGAGTTTTAAAATTGATTTATTATTATTATTATTATTACATTATAAATGTGTTCATTTTTCATAATATTATATCAACTATATTACGTTATTTCGATACATTAGAGACGATATTCTTACAAACTAATTTTATATCAATCCAATAATTGAGATATTATATAACTAACAATGTCCGTCCAACTATCCGCTTTTAAACCAAAGAAACTACACTGCAAAACAATTTTAAAATAGACAAATTAGATTTGTAGGTAGTTAATAAATGTTGGTTAGAAAATAATACAATTTTACACAATAATATACTTATCCTAACCTAACCAATATCTAACACCGACAATGTTTGTTCCAAATGGTACAAATAATATTTTATCAAATCGGTAGTAAATACTTAATAATAACTATTATACCCACACAATGAAAAATAATATCTACCCCAAAAGTCAATTTTACATAAACGACAAAAAAAGTTGTATTGTTAAACTATTCTTTACTTTGTACCTACTAAGTATACTAGATGGCCAAATATTATTAGATAGTTAAAATTTAGGAGTTTTGGTGAAAAATTTTTTTGGGGGAGGGGAAAGGAGAAATGGGAAATGGGTTTCAATTTTTCAAAAAATCTCGAATTTTTTTTAAAATCATGAAATAACTAGCCCAAATTACTGGACAAGGGTCTAGAATTCTATTTATATTTGAAAATTTAACATTTCACACTTATTATAACCACTTTCATACTGGCCAAACTGTTCACGGGGGAAGCCGGGTAATTATCAGCTGATATACACGTACACAAACATATATATATAATATATAGGTAGTGTATTTCACACATATGTCAACACGAGATATTTTAAGCGGATGACTTAAGATCTAAATAGGAATTTTTTCAGGATTATAATACCAACACACATTATATGCCTCGAAATTGTATCCCTTTTGGTGTGCGCATGTGCAATAAAATTTGATGTTAATTTATTAATACTTTACGTATATAATATGTAAGTTATAAAATATAAATAAACAAAAATATACACTATACATACGTATTAATAATTTAATTATATAGTTAATATATATATATATATATATACAGGTATGTGTGTGTATAGGTATGTAATTATATGTTTGTATGCAAATATTAATACATTGATTCGATAAACGTAAATAGAGCTTTTCAAAAATGGTATATCGCGATCGTAACAACTATGTTTATTATTTTAAGTAAATTGATCAAAATATAAAACACATGTTGTGGGTTGTGTTGCTGGTGTAAAATTCAATTTTATTTTGTTAGTTTTACGGTATATGCAGTTTGAGAAAGTCATTTGCAGAATAACGTCATGTACTAAATCATCGTGAAATACTATTTCAGGGTTTATATTATTATAAAGGTGGAGAAATAAAGTTTTGTAGTCGGAACCGGAAACTTTGTTTATTGAAACACCGTTCACAAACACAAAATTGTTGATGAAAATTATTATATCTACGTATATATTATACATATATATATTTGAGTTTAATACTTCGACACTGAATATATATATATTTTTTTAATCCATAATGTGATTTTCCAATAGTAGTACCTGCTTTATACAACATTGTATAAAGATTATAATACTGACAACGAAAACGAATCGACTAAATATTAATTACTTAATTACCATGGCTTTTCACAAATTATTCAAAAATTTAAAAATGCAGATAAAAGTGCAGATACGAATTTAATTAATGCAATTAATTTGGTTAAAAGTATTATAAAATAATTTATAGTATAATATTTTATAGTTATTATTATTATTTATTTATTTTTTTTGTTTAATTTTATATAACCTTACTTAAAAAAAGACTAAAATTAGATACAATTAAATTGAAAGTTAAATTATTAACCAGGTAGGTACTTATTTTCATTATTATCCTAACTTAATAAGTTGCTTTTTTTATCATTTTGTTATTAAGAGGACACCGACAACTTTTCAATGAAAAACTTGTATTAGCATTTTTCATTTTTATCAATTTACAAACATGTTAGAAATACAAAACAAAAAACAAATTATAACTAAGAACATTATCTAACGACTGAGGGAGCTGATTTTTGATATAGGTATGCATTTTTACACGTTTTTTATTAACTGTTAAAATATCGATTTTTAAATTTTTTTAACAGCTTATAAAATATATAAAAATGCACATATCAAATATCGGTTCCATCAGTCGCTAGAAATTTTTATTCTTTACAATGTATTTTTTATTTCATCTTTTTACAATATTTTCAGATTGATAAAAATAAAAATGAGTAAACATGTTTTTTAATCAATATCTTGATTATACAAGAATTAAAAGTCGTACCGACACAGATCTATTTTTAAATTACTTTTAAAATGTATTAAAATGTTTTTAATTTCTTTGATTTTAATTTTTCATAAAGTTTACTAAAAATTGCTTATACACAACCCCTTAAAAATAGAGTGTGTGGCGTCCTCTTAAATACATTTAGTTATAAAACAAAGTGTAATGAATTTTACAAATTTTACTTTTAGAGACTTATATTTTATTTCTCGCTTCACTCAGAAGCGAGAAATATATTTGTTTTACAGTGACTTATATTTATTTTTTGTTTTTAATGCCTATATCTAAAAATTCTAGAAATAGTAATCTAATCTTTACATGCTCACCTATTTTTCGATAGCAAATTTTATCTAGTTGATATTTTACGCAGGTAATTTTCCAATTTTCCCAATACTTTTATAATGCTTTACCCCTTAGAATACAAACCATGATTTGAAACATTTTTTCCTTCTATACACTACGACATGATATGAAAAACTTTCGAACGATTATGTGAATAAGAATTGATCAATTTGCTGAGCGAATATTCTGTTAGAAGTTTTATCGTGGAAATAATTATAATAATGTGTAGTTTTTTTTGTTAATTTTCGTTCATAACATAAAAACATATAATAGCTATAGATAGTTCCTTTTTTTTTTTTATAAATGAAGTCTTTAAATTACTTACATAAATATTTTTAAAAAGTTATACTTATACTAATGTCTTTTTTAAAAAATATTTCGGCATTGTATTAACTAAATAGGTCAGTACATTAAAATTGTATATTATATTATTTTATATTATTATATATACCCTAAATTTTTAATTGAGTACTCAATATTGTAACTGGCATATTTTTTTTTTTTTCATTAAAACAAGGAATTTACATATACTTCTAATAATTTAATTTTAATTCTATAAAATGATTTGAGCAACTTTTTTTTTACTATTATATTTAAATTTTCTATTTATTTCTGAAATTTTGAACACATAGTTCATATGTTTTAGAAAATTGGATCGTATATATATTATTAATTATATTAGAGTATATAATATATTATATACGGCCTATATAAAATTAACCAATTTAAATTGTGTAAAAATAATTAAAATAATCAACCTTGTTTATAAGTACACTATTATGGAACTTTAGGAATATAAATATTGAGAAATTCAAAAATAAATACAATATTATAAAGTATCTATTTATATATTTCTAAATAAAACATTAAAAATCGATTTTCACATTGTCCTAAAGTAAAGGCTAATAAACTCTAATATTTTATAAATTTAAAATCAAATTATTGGAAGTATAAGTAATTTTTTTTTACTATTGTAGCTTTTAGATCTTAAATTACTAAAAATATATTCATCTCTGAAGGCAGATATATTTTTTTTTAAACATTTGATTTCTTTGCATTTTATTATTGTTTAATATTCAATAAATTTGTCCGAAGTTAAAATCGAATTATTTTACTTCGATTTTTAATTTTTAAAAAAAAATCATTGTATCTGAAGTTAAAATAACTCAGCTTTAGCGAATTTTGAAATTTTGAATAGCTATAGATTTGTAATATTTAGCCATTTAGGAGAGAATTGAGGTTTAAATAAATTTTGCACCCTCTGAGCTCATTTTTTGTGGAAGCCCCTAAGACACAATATACATTCTCCCCAGGAAATGGACTTATTCGGCATAATTTTTATAAAAAAAAATATTATACACATGTACAAAAAATGTCTCTCATTAAGCCATTATAGCTGTTTCTGATTTCCATCTTAGGCCATATATTACAGCTACAAATCGCAATACTTCCATCACCGTATTTTTCTGTTTGTGACTACAGCAGTATACAGATCGCTCAAGGCCTTTACGCCGTGGCGGACGTCATTTGCTCTAAATATTTTTACTACTCATTGTTATTGAAATGCCAAACCTTAAATGTATTATTTACGTTTTGTTAATTAATTTATTTTATTATATTTTTTTATTAATTTTTTTTTTTTATTAGGTATATTGCGATTACAATATTGGACTTTGGTTTTATATTTTTATAGTAGAATTTTGATATTAATTTAGCAACGCTGTAAGTATAGTAATTTTTCATCGCACATGACGTACGGCATCGTGTTTACGAACTGTCACTTTTTCAAATCGTTCACCATATATACCACCCAGATAGTGCTATAATTGTGTATTACTGTGTCACCACAGTAATTCAATATTATACTCGTATTATTGTCATAACAATAATAATGGTAATTTGAAGTAATGATAATTAAGGTGTAGAGCAAAATATTATCCGAGTTGAAAGTAACGGATCTGGTTTCATTTGGTACCACGTTGAAATCGTCACTATATTCTACACTTCTTCAGTATGTAATGCCCGAGTTTCGAAGGGATTTTAATTACCGTTATAATAAAGTAGTATATAAAGGACATATCAAAATGCAAATTTCAACTATATAACTATACGGCGTAACGCGAACGAGATATTTTATAATAATTTTATTATTATTAGTCATCTCGCGAAAAAGCCATTTCAGCATGTAAATATAGGCATTTATATATTATATCAATTATATCAATACAACTAGATTGAAGTGTTTGTTTAAAAATTTTTTTTATTAAAATGAATAAGTATCTAGTTCATTTTTATACGACGAGTTTGGGTATTTTTGGGCAATCATACAGTCTATTACTCAATACAATAGTTGCCTATATTCGCTGTCACAAAAACTTAAATGACTTGAAATTGTCATTGTTTTATAGACATTTTAAGTAACATTTTGTAGTTTCTAAACAACTCTGTCAATTTAAGTTTAAATTATTACATTTTCTACATTATTCAGTTTATAATATCTCGGTAAAACTGTATCAATAATACGGTTTTATGCAATTGTTACAATTATCAATAAATCATGGTTTACAAACTCTAACAGTTTTTGATAGGGAATTTGTTCTGGTTGGTACATTATAAAGGTTGTTTTTTATTTTCTAAAGAATTTCTAAAACGTAACAAAAAAACTACATTTTATAAAAAGAATATTACCAAAATTTGTTATAAATTAAAATAAGTGTAATAAATAAACTAGTCGTGGTAATCGACTTAACAGATAACATATAATATTTATTACTACCAAAAAATTCTGGAGAATCTTCACCGTAATGTGTCTAGCTAACGCTGAGAACAAAATATCGGAATGGGAATAGCAGACGGATAAAAAATAGAATTTAATATAAACGGTAACTTTAGAAATAACAAAAAAAAAAAAAAAAACGGCGTAAATAGTTGAATAATATTTCCGTAACTTAATGAGTAATAAATATTTAATAGGAACATATGACTATGGTTAGTTTCTTATATTATGTACAATGATACAAATTAAACAATAAATAATAAATTATACAATTAATGGCAAAAACTCCACAGGCAAATACAATCAACTGGAATATGAGTGGAGATTGATCTACTGGTGTTGGCACTTGACAGACCAAAAATTAGTGACAAGAACGGTGTACATATACGGTTGAGTAAAAACAAATATGTTGGTAATATGTTATAATATTATAAGCACTCGTCGAGTAATTATTATAATAACAAAGAAGATAGTTGCTGTAACACCCAAAAATAAACACGATAATGGTACGCCTTTAGTCATACAGTACAATATAATTATCAAGTCAGATCGTTCTGAGTATATGTAATTGAATTTATCCCATTTTAAACGATTCTGTAAATAAATTTAAAAAAAAAAGCTTTTTCGAATCCATCTTATTTGAATATTGAAGGCTATCACAATATTAGACCTAAAATACAAAATAATTATACTTAAAATAATGTTTATTTATGTTAAATTAGTAACAAAAATTTTATACCATTATTAATGATACCAATGCATCAAACGCACAATAATTTGCCAATACAATTTTGAATTTTTCCTTTTATACTACTAGATTTACATCCTTTCAACTCTTCCGATCGTGATCCGTTTTTAGTAATTGGCAGATGCTTAGTACTTTTTATTGAGTTGTTTAAGCCAATATACCTTAGATGAAGATTTGGAATTAGATACGAATTGCTCTTCCGTTTTTTCTGAATTTTTTTATCCCATGATTCAACATTTCTTAAACGATTGGTATATTTGCCGGAATAATTCAATCTGTTTATTAGAATAAGAGTTATATCCGTTTCAGGAATTGTTATTAATGGTTCACCTATAAAAAAATCGCACGGTGAGAGAGATCGAAAATCATTCGGATCAGTTGATAATGCAGTAAGAAGACTAGAGTTAAGTATAACTTCAATCCGACTTAATAAAGTAGATAACTCTTTAAATGTTAAAACCTGGACACTGAAAGAATACGTTGAGGTCCTGCATGAAGATAAGTTAAATGGTAAAATGTCGTATTATTAACGTTATGAAATAGGATGACTTTGACAAAAGAATTGAACACTGAAAAGACCATGAAGCTTTATAATTACGAAAACGACTTTCTACCCAAATACTACCAGTTTAGGCGATAAAAGGTACTAGTTGAGCTAATTTTAAAATAGGAGAAATTTTAATTTCCTTGCTCGCAATTCCCCAGTAGATCCTTACAATAAACCTTTTGAGTACTAATTGTTATATAAATCAATGCTTGATCCAATTCCGTACGATTAAGTGACTCGGATGGATTGTTCAAATGTTTAGTACGCCGTGTAAATCTCAATGGATATGCGATACGCGTTGCAAACGCGTTAATGATAAAAAAAAAAAAAACCACTCATGTACTTCTAGTGATGTTATTTTGCACACATGCATATCTGGTTTCCTAAAATCTTGTAGTTGCTGTAAACGTATTGGATCCTAGTATCCCACGATGTTTTGGACCAGTCGACTTCCGGCTGCTGCAAAAGTATTGATCTCTGCCAATAAAGTGTATGACTGATGGTCTGGGATGGAAAGAGACCTCGAGAAACACAGTCAGCGAGTTTCGAAGCAGATGATACATAACTCCACTGACAAGCAAGTAATAGTGTAGATATTTTCGACTATTTAACACCCGTCGAGCGATTATTATAATAAAAAAATTAGAGTCGCTGTAACACCCAAAAATACGTAAAACCCACACGACAATGGTACGCCTTTTGTCACGCAGTATGTTATGACGGAAGTGATCGCACTCACCGGCGATGGCGACGACGCGTCCGAGTATATAATTATTATTTTCGATAAGACATATTATAATATTATCCGTGCGTGCGTCTCGTACCTTCGCCTGTTCGGCGTGAACACTATTATAAATTTAAAAACTAAAATGCCAGAAACTTGAAATTTACACCAAATATTTACTATAGAACTACCTAAATTTAATATGTATATATCCATTTTGACATTGCATTTTTTTAATAAATGCTATTAGTAATACTTATGTTATACACCAATAGAAAGTTATAATATCCTCTATCAGCAGTAGCACTACAACGTATCCGCCGACAAACTGCTGATGAAATTGAACGGACGAAACTGATCTCGAATGATAAGCACCCAATTTACAGCCTCCACAGTGAAAATGTTCGTGTAAAATTAAAAAAATAGCGTCCCAAAATGTACCAAGAAACTAGAGAACAATCCACAGACAGCAAGATTAAAATTATGAGAGGAAGATAGCAAGAAACAAGTCGAGTGAAAATTAATCCCCGGGAATAACAATAAATGGATGGTTTTTGAGGACTTTAAACCGTCTACGTACAGGGGTTGAACGGGCGAGGGAGAACCTGAGAAAATGGAGAATAATCGATGAGAAAGAAGACATCAACTGTGAATGCGGATAGGTTTAGACAATAACACCTACTAATCTGCAACAACTGCACAGTCGGATGCAAGATAGCAGACGTATAGAATCGGCAAACAATAGCAAACAAGCAGAGCAGTGGAGCCGCACATTATAAGTTACTACAATTATACGTTAAGTACCTTTTTTCACCTAATTTTTAATCCATATTATTATTAGTTTATATGAATTTTTGACTAATCCGTATTATGTTTTAATTATATATGATATACTATTTAATCCGTGTCAATTAACACAGATCAATACAATATAATAAAACATAATATAATTAAATACATAATTTTAAACAATATTATACAATTAATACATAAAAAAAAAAAAAAATTGTCATTTGGTGCATTAATTAGTGCTATATTTGTTTTCAAAAACATAAATTGAAACTGGCTAATTGTATAAAAGTTTAATAATTAGTACTTCGCTCGTTGAGCGTTTATGTAGAAATGAGAAAAACGTTGCTTATTAGATAAGATACCCTTATAGTGAATGTATCGCATTATGAGTAAAAATATAAACCATGAATAATTTTGATAAATCTTTGCATTCAATAAAACGGTTCTGAGCAGAGCTTCGGTGTCGTTTAGGTGACTATTACAGTCAGTTATTTATTCAATATTTCAGTATCTATTTGTAATATAAATAATATTTACTTACAATAAAATAACCCTGTGACCGGTCAATCATACATTCACGCCCGGTTACATGAAACGTTTAACAGACTGTTATTTCATTTGACGGTGTGTTGAAAAAAAAAGAGCTTTTTTTAAACGTTTGTTAATGTTTTTTTAAGAGATTGTTAAATATTGGTTTAACAGTCCATTTTTTTCGATCACCCGATTTCAGGTTTGTTACATTTTATCATATCATAAATAATTGGCCAAATTCATAGACAGCACTAAGTTTTTCCTTAAATATTACTTGGCTAAGAAAAATCTTAGTAGCTACATATAATCCGTATTCATAAACAACACTAAGTTTTTTCTTACCTAAGTATTTTCTAAGAATATTTTAAGTATAAATATTACTTTATAAGCACAATATCAAAGAGATAATATATATTTTTCTTCTTATCAGTATGTTTATCTTTATATTATCAAACACTACCTATCATTATCATTTTCACGTTTTCAATTTCGATGTTTGTTACAATACAAATTAGTTGAATAAATTAATTTATTAAAGAAACTTAAAATATCTCCATTTACTCTCTGGAATAAAAATGAGTAGGTACTTAATAATTATACTATACTTTATTTATATTTTTAAATAGATAATTATAGGAAATTATTAAGTCTGATATTGAATGAATTCATTATTGTCATAGGCATGATTACATTTAACACAATGTTTTTAGGAAATCTAAAACGACAGAAAAACTGTGTATCTGTATACCTGGAATTCAATATAATATACCAAATGAATTCATTAGTAGATAATTATTGTTGATATAATATATTATATACTAATAGGTAGGTACCTAAATAATATATTAGATAGGTATGTAAGGTAGGTTATTGTATACCTACCAATTATTTATATTTGTGGAATTAGGTTACCTATTCACTATTATTATTATAAACTGAACTATTATTTTAATAAATGAGAATCTTACATTTCAAATGGATTTTCTGTATCCCGTATATAACGTTTAGGTACACAAACTATAATTATCGAACCAATTCATCCAATCGTCTTCAAAATAATCGTAGTCGTTCATGTTTTATAATATATAACTATTAAATAAATAAATATTATCAATATTAAACGTGTAACAACAAAACACAAAACTTTTTAACAGACACTACAACACCTGAGTACTGTTTAAGTAAGGGCTAGAGGTAGGTACCTTAACTATTTCTAAGTATTGACTAAGAAATATCTAAGGTTTTTCTTAAAATCTGTCTATGAATACCAAAATATTAGATTTATTTAAGATTTAATTTTACTAAGATTTTTCTCAGGAAAAGCTTAGAAAAATCTTAAAGTGCCATTTATGACTACCAATTTCTTGTTTTAGGTAAAATAAATCTAAAATTTTTTTTAGGATCGTCTATGAATTTGGAAATAGTTCTAATTGATTAAGTTATCTTATTGAGATTTAAAACAAATAATACACAAATCAGATGACGTAAATTATAGTATAAAATTAATAAAATTAAAAGCTACATATAGATATAAGATGAAAACTATAATTTTTAATTAATTTTATATATATATATATAAGTTACGGACTTAAAAGAAATGTTAATACAACGATAGGTATTATTTATAATAAAAAAATTAATTCCAGTTTATAACACCACAATAGTATAACAATTTAAATTATTTTTATTTAATTTGTCTAACGTATAAATATTTACTTTTAAATTTTTAATAAATAAAACGATTTATAAAAACCTACTTGTATATTAAATATTATTTTATTTGTGTGGGATAGGAACTACCAATCCATAAATGTTATAATAATAATAGTAATATCGTTGAAATTTAAAATAAACATTTTTTAGTATTTATATTGAGAAATGTTTTAAGTTAAAATATGTCATTAATAAAGATATTAGCATATCGCATTTCTGAGGGAGTGAGAGGGGATATAGGCATTAGAAATATATTACATTACTTGCGGTTGTATTTATCATTATTTTTTTTCGAATCAAATCTGAAACAAAATCATTTCAAAGAGGAAAAAAAAGGTGCAAAAGGTATAGCAAATATTACGTTTAGTTTTATGTTAGTGTGTTGGTATATGATACGTTTGTTAAATTTCAAAGCAGCTGAAGAAAAGTAGATACATAAGATTAATGGTCTGGAGAGAGGGTTGATAGTGAGGCGTGCTCGGATATCGTTTACTAATATCCCAGAATAATATTTACCTCGCATTTTATCTCTTCACTGGTGTTTTTTTTATGCGCAAAATGAGTTGAAAGCCGAGGGTAAATGGTGAGAAACCCACCACCTGAACCCACGCAGGTTTCTATATGTTCTTTAAATATTTTTACAAGCCCTTAGACAATTCTGTATAATAGTCATTGTTTAACTATAATTAATGATGATCATTTGTAGTTCAGTTATATCATTAACAGAGAAATAAGCTAATAATCTTAATAATTGTCTATAGTCGAAGTTAATTAATATTATAGACATATTGGTAGATTCGAATTTCTTTTCGGTATCGCCTGTATAATATTATTTGTCATTATTTAATTATTTGGTATACCTACCATACTATTGTTTTAGTTGTAAAAATAATATTATTGAAATTTAATACTATACATTTTGATCATACTTTTTTTTACAAGTTGAAAGTAGAAACCAAAATTCATATTTTCTATACACGTTTTTGTAACTTTTTTTAAGTCATATTATACTTATTAAAAATTGAATCACAAAACATGTAATCAAATACTGTAGAATTAAATATAAAATTAAAATATAAAAGAAATAATACAAATACCATGTAACTATATAGTTTATGTTTATGCATAAATATTAATTGTGTCGAAATAAAGGTAAAAGTCGACTTTTATTTGTGAATAACTTTGTATTATTATTATTATTTTGATTATTCATACTAGTATTATAAAAATAAATATAATAAATTGTAAACAACACGGAAAACTCAAAAGTATTATAATAAAATGTTATGAGAAACAACGGTCGTTTATGTAATTGAACATTATGCAACAGCGTTAAAAAATCTATACAATGTCCAAAATGAGAAATTATACAGAGTTTAAGAAATTTTCAAAACAAGATGAATTTAAATATTAAATATTATATCAGAATATCTGATGATAAAATCTGAATTTTCTAGATTTTAAAAATACGTATGTATAATTATAATATGATGATTTTATTTATTTGGAAAATAACGTTTACCACATAGCGATTATATTATATACCCCATAATGTAATAATTGTGAAACCAATTTTAAATTTAAAATATTAAATAATTATTAAGGTAAGAACTAGTCCACCATTTATGTATTTTAACTATTATAATTTATAATGTTGTATATCAAAATATTTAGTTTTCAAATATATTAATGAATTCATGAGAAGCACTTTTTTTTTATTTTTACTCTTGTGAAACACGACCTATTGATTAATTTAATACTTTTAGAATATCGATACTAATTTAACAAATGTGAGCTCTTATTTCTTTTTGAGTACCACTTAATACGATTAAGACTGATAATTCTCAGAATATTTCTATAATAAACGAGGGATTGTATATAGGCATAAATTCTTGTTGTCATATTTTGCTGAATAAAAAATGTTTATTAATTTGTGGTAAAAATATCATATCCTAACATCAATATTTTCGGAGTTCTAAAGAATTTTACTACAATCGTGTTTACTGAGTTTTATTCAAATTTTTTTATGGTTTTTTCTTATGCGTTTATCAAAAAAATCGAAAAAATCTAAAAATTACTTTTCTAAAGTAGTTACCAATTAGGTGCCATTCACTATCCGAAATTAATATTATATGTAATAATCGGAGCACTTCTTCTTATAGACTTTTTGGGTACAAACATGAAAAATAAAAATAAATAAATAAATAAAAACATACTATCGTAAAACCAATATATTCCTCACTTCACCCAGAATCTAAATTATAAAAGAAATATAGGTCATAAATCTATGTATTTATGCCAAACATTTTTTAAGAATTATATAAACAGATAATTATGCATATTTTATATATTTCTGATACAAATTTAATTTTTTTTTCTTTAAAATTTTTTAATTACATAAAGTTTGTTGTATAAATAAAAATCGTTTTTTTTTCATACGATAAGGTAATTTATTTTTTCTTCCAAGTAACTATTAAGCTATAGAAAATAAAACTTAACGGTTAAAAATATATAAAAGAAGTGTCTGTCGCGTCTTTCAATAATTAAAATTTTAACTTTTTTAGCGCAAAGATAAAAGTTTTCGAAGCCGCTTTATTAGCAGTTTGGATAGTAAACAAGGGACATATCGCTGTATAACAGCTGTTGTTGAATAGGCCACTGTTAATTTGGACAATTTAAATACAACTACTACCGACGAAAGTTTTTTCCTCAGAAACATTTTTAATGAGAATAGTTTTCTCTGGAAATATTAAAGCAAGCCGTTTAGAAATAGCCAATTATAACCAATACAGAGGTATTTTTAAATAAATGTGTTTTTTATGGTAAACAGAAACAATTAATAATATTTTCGCCAAAAAACTACTTTTTATTTTATTTATTTATCCAAAAAATTTCCAAAAATATATCAAAAATTATATTTAAAATAAAACAGTGTTTCATAAAATATTTTGGGAATATTATTCTACATAAACTACTATTCTATAGAATTACATATACAGACCATTACAATAACATAATTCGCAACAATAAAATAAAGAAGGACACCTATTATATAATATAAAATACAACAATATATATCTTTTTTTTACTTTAATCTATTGTAGAAGTTAGAAAATATAAATTATAAAGTTGTTAAATTTTGAAACTTAAATTGCTAAGTTTTTAGATTCCTAAACATAAGCTTTACAACCCCTTTATATCCATCCGTCAGTCCATCTATCTGTCATTTTTTACTAGTATGTATAGTTACAATTGTTGATTTGGTTAATACAGAGATATATATTATTTGTTTTGTTTCATATTTTTAGATTATTCTTTAAAATACTTTTAGAAACGATATTTGATCATACTCGCAGAGTGGGCTATACTAACATGTTTATAATTTAGATTTGTTTTTATTATTTAATATTAGTATTCTATACTTATATTGAGTTTTTTTCTAAAATAATTTTATTTTTTATTAGTGTGCTTGGTAGGACCAAAATTATTCAAACAGTTATTTTAATGTTATTATTATTTCAAACATTTCTTAATGAACTAAAAACCTATAACTATTTACGAAATTAATGTTTAAAATACAATTTACAATTGAACTTAAAAAAGTGTTCATTTTTAAAATCTTTAAAATTTTAAAACTGTTAATACTATATTATTATTATTATTTAAATTTGTTTTCATTACGGATTTTATCTATTTAAATATAGTACAATAATCAAGAATATTTTTTGATAAAGCCACGTCAACTTCTAAACTACAGACAATTTAAATTAAAAATTAATTAAATTTAAGATTATATGTAGATGAACTTCACCTGTCGTATAGAATACTGGTGGTTGTTTATTGAATATGAAAGCAATTATAATTTTTTTTTTCTATAAAATGATTCTCAGTGAACCTTCGGTATAAATAACATTCAGTACTATTGTCAGTTTATTTTAAAAAAATTGTTTGAAATTAATATTATTTTTTATTAATAGTGATGTAAAATTAGGGTAATTATCTTTTAGGAGAATATTCTCTAGAAACTCTTGAGAATATGCTCGAGAAAATTCTTGAGAATATTCTCCAAAGTTTAGAATTTTTGGTAATTTTATTTTTTTAACTATATTTTATCAGTTTGAAATTTGAGTATAATATTTTTGCTAAAATAATTTAATTTTATTAATTATATATAATTAATAAATAAAATAAATATATATAATTCATAATAATAATAATCAAAATGTAATATTATTCATGACTAATTAGCGACGAAAGATGATTTATTGATATTCTAATTCATATATTTCATAATATATATTTAATATTCATATTAAATAAATTTATTCTTATTATTCAAATTATTCTTACGTAAAATATAACTCAAATTGTCATTAATCTGGTACAATAGTCACAATCGTTACACTCATCCTATATAACATACGTGGCCAAACTGAGGCTCGAATCTTGTTGTGTAGGACACAATACATTTTTACAAAAAAAAAACCAATAAATATTAATATAAAAATATGTGTTTAAAAATGTAATAATTATGAAATTATAATTTTAATTTTAAAAATTAATAAAAAAAAAATGAAATGTTTTTATCAATGTGTAATTTTTAAATATTTAATGTTTTAAAATTTTAAGTTTTTTGTTGTTTGTCGTTTTTCTACTCTTGGCTTATAACATGATTTTCATTATATTTTCTGGCTCGAAAGTCTCTTCGCGCCAGCCACACCCACTATATAATATTAAAATATTAATTATAACATAATTTTATAAACACATATATTATATGTTAAAAGTGGTAATATATAAGTAGGTACATACTGCGTTTTCCGTTGGACCGTAATAATAATTATAATGTGTACGAACATATAATGCAATATATATCTAATCTAATACAGTTATAAATACGATTTAAAGACATGTATTATCACATAAATCGATAACCGGGGTTGTTACTTAATCAGTTAATTGATTATTTTATTGATTATGTTGTTTATAAAGCGTATTTTCCGTTAGATTCTACAGAAGATCTCAACAATATGATTAATTTTTCTTATTAATCATTATGAATTATAAAAATACTAATTTGTGTGCAACTTCTACCGGGTACAATTCCTTATAAGTGTAACCCTTTTTCAGTGATACTACTTGTGAACACCTTTTGTGTACAAAATCTTGAATTTGTCAACCCACTTGTAAGTGTAACTTTTTTTGAGTGAAACATGATGATTACACGAGCGTCACCGAGACAGTCAGTCACAAGATATACCTGTATCACTTAAAGTTATCCATAATTGTTGTTCAATGTAAAATAGAAAAATTAGTCCAAACTTAAAGTTTTTTTAATCCAGCAAATGAAAACACAGGCACAATTCCGAGTATTTTCAAATTGTCAGTAGGCTGTTCACCAATAAAAAGGCAAACACTTGAGATGTCACAATCTAGTGAAAATCAAAATGAGGGTTCAAGTAATGTTTATAATATAAAATATATTTTTATATACTTATTATACTATTATATATATTATATATATATATATATGTATTAGTCAGTAGCAGTGGCTAATCACAATATTTGAATTTGGCACTACACACACTTGCAAATATCGCCAATCCGAATTTGCATAAGAACAATTAAAAATATTGTAAATTAATTTCGCATTTTTAATAAGGCAGACCTAGTTCTTAAAGACTAAATTTAACTTGTCCAAGTTCGATAATTGTTAGATTGAGCATTTGGATTTACTTAGTTTATCCTAAGATGTAGGTATATGAACATATCTGCTCATCGTTAGAGTAACTAGATAAAAATAATTTGAAAACCGGCCTAGTCAAAACTCATGGCTTGTTTGCATCGATACAAAGACCTCAATGTATTGTAGATTTAATAGTAGTAAAAACGATTTTCAACTTAATGAAAAATGTCATTGTATTTATACAAAAGGAATATTGTGATCTCAGCTATTGCATCGATTATGCAAACCATGTATATGATGAAATCAATGAGATGCGACTTAATTTGGAGTTCAAGTTTAAAGACATATTTGTTGCGGCAAATGAAATTACAGATAAAATGGGTAGGTATTAATTTAATAGCCCGCGGAACGTTGGAATACAGAAGAACCATGACAATTACGAAGGAGGTACTGAGGCATATTTCTGTCTATCTTTTTTTCCTTTTTAGATAACTTATCAATGCAGCTAAAAATAAGATTCTCTGATCATTGTGAACTGTTTTTAGAAAAGTGTTCAGATCTGGATACAAAAGAAATACGTACATCAGTCAATAATTTTGCAAAATAATGGCCAAATGATATCAAGGGATCTAGTGACGATTTTATAGCCGAGATGATGATATGGTGCAAGTAACAATTTATTTATTATGTATAAAAACTTTCTATTTTCATTATATTAAAAATAAAATCTATTATTGTGTCAGGCAATGGTGAAATAAACGGCCCCCCAAAACATTTACTTACATTCTCAACTATTACGATTTCATATTTAATTAATCAATACACCGATTTTTTCAGATCAATGCAACTTTTCATGTTTCTGTGGCTTCAAGTGAACTGTCTTTCTCTTGACTGTAAACGAATCTACGTAACAAGACTGGTGAAGAACGATTGCACGGATTAATGCGATTAAACTTATATAGACACGTGGCCCCTCTTATGAAGAGGTCATTGATATAATGGCCAAATCACAAATACGGATGGGTATTGTTTTATATTATAATTATTAATTAATATATATATATATATATATATATATACTATATACATACAAGTATATATAGTAATAAAGTATGATATTTATGAACATTTTACATTTTTTCAAACCTCCCCTACAATTTTGTCTGCATTCACCCCTGCCTGAGTGTTTCACACAAGATACATAAATTATATTTCATAAAAATGTTCAAAAATACTACAATAATATAATATAAGTATATTAGGTACCTACTCAGCATATGTGATATCAGTCGGTTTTATTGTTCTCTTGTTTTTATATATATGGAAATATTTGAAAGTTCTGCCAATAAAAATTCAGCCGAATGTATAAATATAAATATAATTGAAACTATGAAAAATCCTACGAAAGTTCAACGATTTGAAATTCGTGACTATGAGATATAAAAAAATATAGTATAGGTACCTACTATGTGAATCAGTTGGTCAGATTTAACGTTTATAATTTTTATTTTAAACTATTGTCCCCAGATTGAAATTTTGATATTTTTACACAGAAATAAATTCAATATTTTTTTACTAAAATTATAAATGTTTTCAAAAAAATTAGGTTTTTAAAAATCATATGACATATTTCTAACTAAGTATGTAATAAATTTTCAGGTCTTTAAATCTAAAACTAACCCATTTATGACATAATAACTTTAAAATTTAAAATTTCTAAAAATAGCCTGCTAGAAAAATGTATTTTTGTTGAAAATTTAAATTTGCTATCATCAATATTATTTATGGAGTTATGGAAAATAACTATTTATTGGATATTGATGAAATTTTGTTTTTACCAATTTAAGTAAATTGTTGGTGTCTTTTCGTGTTAAGAAATTATTGGTAAAATCGAAAAAAGACCCGTTGAAAATACCAACAATATAGAATTTTTTACTGAAAATGGTCTAGTATGTAATAATTAGAGCTCTCCTTCTATTGAATTTTTTGGCTACACACAAAAATAAGAAAAAGCACATTATAGTAAAACTAATAAATTTTATCCTCTCTTAAAACCTAAAAGTAATTTTACTATAAAATAGTTTTAATATATTCTTAAGTTTATAAGTTTCCTAAAATTCGTTTTATACTTAAACAAAGAATTTTTTTTAAGGTTGTAGTAGTAAGTAATTTGATCTTTTTATACGTCAGGTAAGCCACTTTGGTAGATTATATTATTTAAATTAATTAATTCATAAACATTTTGAAAACAATTTTGTTAGATCACTTGAATAATTACATTTTTATTTAAGTTATTATTGATATTATTAATAGATTTATTTTAAATGAAATACTTAAGCTATATTTTAATTTGCTCAATTATTTCTATAGAGTTTGTTTTGTACCTACCTACATATTATAACAATAATTATCACACATTCACACTACAATGACTAGTAATATATCTATCTACTTATTTTTTTTATATAGATACTAAGATTTGAAGTTGGTCCACCTTGAAATTATTTTATACCAGAGCTCATAAATACTTTATATTTTATTATATCTCGATAAATAAATTAACAAGGAACAAACATAAAATACTGATAAACGGAATTTAGTTATAGAGAACAAGTTGAAACGAATTATTAACATTGTAAAGTGTTATCAAATCATAAGGACGATGCATTATTCCTTATTAGTATTTATATCACTGAACCCATTTTGGATATTAGGACTTCTGATAGCCGGACGTGAAAATGCATCCATCCGAACTGATATACGTAAAGATAATAGCACGCCAACAAGATCATTGAGGTGTGCATTATCAAGCAAATTTTCCAAATCCTATTCAGTGATTGGACCGAATCCAAACTCAAGGGTCTGTATTATATATGAAAGAAAAAATAATGCTACATTATCCTTCGAAGACGACATTTGCAGATAATCTAATTAATTAGTCGAGTTTCGGTCGATCGCGCTTTTCTTCGAACAACACAAACATTCTATGGGACCAATCGGTTGGAAACCATTTCCGTTTTTATCAATAGCACATTTTTCTTAGAATATATAAATTTATAATTCCATGCATATTTTTCTTTTTATAATTTCAGCCTAACTATTTAAATTATTTGGTACATTTATTCATAGCGATCCAGATAAATGATTATGAACAATATATGCTCGTTTCTATTTAAAATTTCGAAATTTCCAGCCATATTTGTAATTTTTAACAGCCCTTTATCGTCAAACTCAATAACAAAAACACTATAATATTTTATATTATAATGGAATAATAATAATAATTTATAATATCGTCGGTAGTGATGACGGAGACAACTTTTTCATACTAATATATTATTTTGTAATTTATTTATTTCATTTGGAATTCGTACAAATTTCATATTTGTTATTAGGATAAATATATAATTTAATCGCTTTATCGACCTGATATAAATATTTAATATAGTATGTTGTTATTTTAGTTGTCCTATAATTAGATACATCGTATATAACATGTATCTGTGTAGTATAATAACTATTCACTGAAAAGTTTATAA
This sequence comes from Pemphigus obesinymphae, assembly GCA_025469235.1. Lineage (NCBI taxonomy): Eukaryota > Metazoa > Arthropoda > Insecta > Hemiptera > Aphididae > Pemphigus > Pemphigus obesinymphae. The sequence continues at coordinate 36,710 of JAIPRL010000592.1, forward strand.
ACTAAAATAATCTCAATTTTCTTCATGATTTAGATATAGATGGATAAAACTTTTTAAAATATTCATGAAATGGGATTTGGGACTGATATTAAAATCAAAACTAATTTTAAATATTAGCTGATAAAATATTAACTACATAAAAATTATTATGTTCCTTCAATTATTATTTATCATTATTAAATTTACATATTTCCATAATAAATTGTATATATAACTTTTTGTATGAAATTCATATATTCTCTTCAAATGAATCAGTAGAACCATACTTTACTTTATTGAAATATTTATAATGTATAATTATTATACATAATTATATTAATATAATATAAAACTTAATTTTCAATTCTTTACTATGTTTATTTTTCCGTGAATTTTTCATACAACAAATGTAATTTTCTATTACTGTATTCTATTTGTGTATTGCATGCAAGTATTATACAAGAGTTCATATTATATAATATAAGATAATATATATATAATAAAATCATTTATTTTAAATTACGTATGTACCCCATATAATTACTTTCAATACATTAATTTTTTTCTGCTGAGTTTATTTATATATTTTTTAAGTTAATCGATATTCCATCGACTTATTTTTAATTTTTAGTTTTCACAACATCATGTATGTAATGAATGTTATGTTATAAAAAAAAGCTTAATTTTGAATATAAATAATACACTAGTTTTAATATCTGTGTTATCATTTTAAACACACATATAAATAATTTAGCAATGATCTACAATAAATTATTATCGTTATTTTAATGAAAGCATTGGATTATTTTTTATAAACAATTACATTAAATTCTCATAAAATCTTGATTTTTTAAATTTTTTAGTTTCAATTCAATTTTTTACAAAGATAGGTATTTGTTGTGTACTTATATAAATGTCTTAAATAGTAAAACATATTAAATGAAACAATAAATTAATATTAACACAAATTAACCAAAAGAAAGAAATCATTAATTAAAATAAATATAGTCTCATATATATGTCATGTTCTTCATAATTATAAAAAGAAAATATATAAAACTTTATACAATTTGTGATCAACATACAACTGAAATATGGAAAAATTAAATGCTATATTTCATTATTTCATTAGTATATTGTAGTGTCTAAAAACATACTATAAACAGTTACATATATACTGTAAAAAATTAAAATAATAATAAGATTCTAACAGAAATTTTTAGTAAAGTAATGCATTAATATTAATTTAAAATTGTTTTTTTTTTGGTTATTATTGTTTGTGATCCTCCCCCGGAATCATCCTTAGACCATTACTTCGGTGAAAGATCAATACTCATATACTCTAGTGACGGTAAGACTAGTAAGTATCTGAAAGAGTCCGACTTAAATAATTGAATAAAACAAAATTACATAATAAGTGGTTGGCTCTATCCCTTCAAAGTCACCGTTACAGCATACAACAAAATTTATTATAATTATAGTATCATGGAATCCTTATCACGTTCATTTCTTATAACCCTCTCCTCTACTTGTAGTGGTTTTCCCTCCATTTTTTGATGGCCATAATGCGTTGGATCATGCTGAAAATTTCAACTTCAATTTGATGAAGTAGTTTCATCCTCGCACCTTCATATTAATATTAATTCCTAAGAATATTCTTAATTTTATTTATATTATTTTTTCTTTGTTTTTGTTGTGATATTGTGTTATTATATTGATAGCACACATTGTATGTGTATGTATTACATAAATTAGTTTCAACTGTAATACAACTTAATTTTTAAAGTACTATAAATGGCGCCCGACTGGTTTTTATTCACTATTTTTTAGATACACTGCCAATTTTCTAACGTATACGCCGTAAAAAATTTCTGAAAACAGGCATGACATAATGGCATGGCTATTTGTTCTTAGGTATTTATAACATTTCTTTATTATTTCGATACCCTAAAAATGTTATAATTTTTTAAGACACAATTAAATCTATCATTCACTTCTTAAAATATTTTTCTCAAAAACTACTATATTATCATAAAAACACCTTTACCAGGAATATTATTAAAAAAATTTTTCATTTCTCTTTGTATAATACCTGGAGCAAAAGAAACAATCTTTTAAATATATACAACCCTTTATGTATAGAGGTAGTGGTTAGTTTCTTACTTTCTTTACTTAATGATAATTTTTGGTAAGCTTGACATAAATCAAAAGTATAAAATACTGCAGCTTCTTGAAAAATACTTATTGAATATACAACTCTTGGTATTGGGTATCTATCGACCTCAAAGTATTTATTAACATTCACCTTGTAATCCCCACACAATCTAATAGATTTCTCCGTATTCATTACTGGTACTATGGGCTTGGACCACTCACTAGCCTCTACATAACTAACAAATCAGCATTCATTAGCCTATCCAACTTGGTTGACACTATCTTTTAAAGAAAACGGTAAAATTCTAGGTTTACAGAATATTGGCTTAGTATTCTCCTTTAAATACAGATTAAACGTTGTATGTTTAAAAAAAAACCTAATGAATTTTAAAAACAGAAAGAAAATTATTTATAACATCTTGGTGAGAGAGTAAATGAAAATCAAAATGCAAGGGTAAAATTTCTAATTTTACTAACCAGTGACCAATGATTGGTGCCCCTCCCCCTTTAGAAATAATATATAAGCTTAATAACTCGGAATAGTTTTAATATTTGACTATAGTATTCAAAATTCCTCTGGTACTAACATTTACCCGTTATATGTCGGTAAATTAATGTCCGTTTTCTCAAATTATTTATACTCCCTAATTTAAAAAAAATATAATCTTTTATATTTATTACTATTACAGCTGAACTCTTGTCGATTTGAAATTCAATTACCCTATTATAAATATACAATTTTATACAAAAGGTTTAATAAAAATTACTTTAACAGATTCTAAGTTAAATACATTACTTAAATGTAAATCCATACAATCTTGTTCAATGTTATTATTAATATTATTAGCTTACTTTTCCAGACTTTTTTTAAATGCCATAACTTTAAACAAATTTTACAAGAATGAAATTGTTATTGTTGAATGAGGATTTTTCATTATTGCCATGCTTTCTTTTAAATTGACTCTTCTACTTTCACAAAGTTCTATGATAATTTATTTCTTCCTAATGTTCCAGTTTTGTAACATCATTATTAGTACACACATCAGCAGTATCATCAGCTTGACATACTTTTTAAATATATAAGAACCTTCAGACAACAATCTTTTCTTATATTACTATCTCTTATACCCCATATTACTTGGTCTCTTAATATATCGCCTAATACAGCTCCAAACTCACAGTGTTCTGAAAATTTCTCCAATCCCGTAACTAACTGTATAATTGTTTAATTCGCAGACTATTTTCACTCTTTGAACTTGTACCGTTCAGTAATTAAGTTTGGTTTTGGTTTAATTTAGATGAATCGTAAATTCTGTATCATCGTATTTATTTTTGCTTGGTTTTTGAGATGTACACAAATTTCTTATTCAAGCATACCATCATTACCTTACAGCGTTAAGAATAACAATTGTTTTTTTATGCACATTGATTTCATTTAAAGACACGTACAATTCAAATCTTTTAATCTACGCATCAAAATTGTCTTCTTTAAGATTAAATTCTGTTAATTAGTCCATTTGCCCTATACAAACTTGTGCACCAATTCTACCTTGATTTACACCACCTGCATCCGAAATCAAAAGAACACACCTCTTAAAATCAAATTAGCTTTGTCGCAAATTTATAATATAATAAAATATTTGGATTAGTTGGGATAAAAAATTATTTGATTATATAGAAAACACACTGTTATAATTATACATTTATATATACGGTACGCTACAACAACAGCTCTATAATATATATTGTTTTAACCTATAAAAACAGTTATCACCATATTATTAAATTGTGATAATACAATATAACACCAACATTACACTTATACACCTCATATTACTTCCATAACATTTGTTTTATGTATTCGTCTCAAGTTTCAATATCTCACAGTGAGCGTTATAATCCAGGTTTTTATATTCATACATAGACATTAAAAATAGTGTCAATTTACTGAATTTACCATCTTACTATTACCATTTCTAATCGATCGTATTTTACTCTACATTAGTACGTTGAGAACGTTGATTACTTCAAGAAGCAGATAAAGGTACGTGGATTTATTTAATTAAACGTATTGTAAAATGAAATAATAACACGATAGGTTTACTATAAAATCGAATAAAATACATAAAATACATCGCGCACGGCTGTGGCAATTCAAACAACACATAGGTCAATTCTCAGTCATTGTGTACATAGTAGCGTGTAGTGCATACAATAGTGTATTTTACTTACCTTTGTATGTCCAGATTACAATAATATTTTATTCTTGGAGATTATATTATATATATTTTCAGACATCTTATTAATCTAATTTTTATTTTGAATCAAACCATACTTGTTGATGTATAACAATTACGTAAATTCATACTTATTACAGTTAAAATATCCATATAAAATTCTTATTTGCACTATACATTTAATCTTATTTACCTGCACATTTAATGTTCTCCGTAGGACTGTTCTCGTGTATACATAAACTGGAACGTACTCATATATCAAACATGCATATAATAGTACTTATCCACTATCTTCACCCCTTATATAACTTGCAATCTAATTTTTAGAATACTATAAATGTTTTCAAACGTAATACCTTTTTTACAATATAATTTTTAAAGTACTACAGTAACACGTGTATACATGTGATTTTGCGACTATGCGATTGTTATAATAAATATAACGTTCCTTTTGTTTAATTAATTAAAATGTGTATTATTTTTCTTTCATATTAACGATCCAAAATTATTATTTTGTGGAAAACTTAACAAAGCATGGCTCTATTCCGAATATTTGTAATTTATGCGATTAGGAAGGACAAAAACTTACAAATTTAAGTGTCAACTAAGGTGTTGCACGTGATTGCTGTTTACAGAATTTAATAAACCAGATTATTTAAAATTAACTGGCAATGTTGCTGAATATTATATGTTATTTAAAGAAAAAGTCCTAGTATTCTTCGAAGCTACAGAAGCAACGTCAAATCTAGAAATAGTGTAGGTAGCACGATTATTGAATTTAATTGGTAGTGAAGGTATTAAAATGTATAGAATATTTAACTTTAATCCTAAGAAAGAAACAGTTAAAATTATTTTTGAAAAATTAAGTTATTACTGCTCAAAAAAACGAAATTAAGTAATAGAATATTATACATTTTTCATAAGAAAACAAGATTCTAGTTAAGCATTTGATAAATTCTATTCCGATTTAAGAAATCTGATCAAAAATTGTAATTTTGGGAAAACAGAAGATAAATTACTGCGAACTCAAATTCTTCTTGGTATTGGTGAAAAAGATGTTTAATCAAAATTATTACGTGAAGATGTGAATCTTAATAAACTTGCGCGTCATTGTCAAGCCACTAATAAAAAAATGTATTAAAGAAAATATCGACATATTTACTGTTGCTGAAAAATTTCCAGATAAAATTAAAATTAAAATTAAAGAAAATAGTATACCCATAATAAGTCAATCTAGATTAATTCCAATAAAATTAATAGAAAATTTAAAATAATTAATTAAGAAAATGTGCGAGCAAAATATAATTGAGAAATGTAAGGAACCTAGCGAATGGCAACGGCTTATAGTAATTATATAAGAGCCAGGAAAATCTTCAAAAATGTGTTTAGATCCGAGAGCATTAAATAAATATATAACTCAAGAAATTACACAAATTCCTACCGTTAATGAAATAAGGAATAAATTGATAAATAAAAAATAATTTACACTGTGTGACCTAAAGGATGGATTTTATCAGAGTGAGGTGGCAAGTGATTTAAAAAAAATCTTTCATTTTCGGTTTGTATAAAGCTCTAGAAATATTTCAACAATTATAATAACATACGATAATATTTCAACTTCAAATATTTTGGTTATATTGAGAATGTCTGTGTATACTTTGATAACATACTTGTTGAGGCTTGAATATTATCAGTCCTATTTTTGTATTATCAATAAATTAATTAGGCTAATATAAAATATTATTATTATTTGTTTTGACGGTCGTTGTTGTCATCGGTCGGCCATACAAGCATATAGGTACATTAATTATAAGTAAATTATTACCTTTTTTGTGAATTATTATGGCTATAGTGTATTAAAATTGATTTAATAATTATTAGGATCGACCTATCCAGTCGTGTGCCACATTCGTTAGAAATATCGATCTCTCGTTAATACCTATTTGTATTCGTGTTCGCAATGATATTTTATGCAAAATTTAGTTAGTTTTTTTTTTTTTTTAATATATATAATATCCCATCTCTCGCTAATCGAGAAAGTGTTATCGCGCTTATTGCTTTATTGATAAATACGAAATTGGCTCCTATAGCCTAACTTTTTGAATGTGTAACCTTTAGGTGTATGAAAAAAAATGTAAATAAATACATTTGTGACCGTTCGATTTTATGTGCATTACAACCGGCGGATCATAATATTCGTAAATCAATGTCAAGTTGTGTTTCTCAATAAATTAATTATTATGTAAAATCAGTTCTAATAGCTAATATTATTAAAATCTATTATTACGAGTGTGTGTAAATTATTTTTGTTATATTTGTGTGTTACGGGAATTTTACTTATTTAGATTTAGGTACAGGTGTGCAGCTGGCCAGTCTTCATACCGACAAAGATCGTGCGAGTTATTATTTTACTTTATTAATACTATTTTTTATAACGTTTTTTGTTGGGCTAAAGGACCCTAATCATATTAAACATTTTGTGCCTATCAATTTATTACCGTTTAACTCATGCCCTACCTATTTACTAGTTTTTAAGTTACCTGTCCTATAGTTTTCAAGTATACCTACACACCCACACATATACACACTGTACACACTCTTAAATCTACATAGGCCCTAGTTTTCCTCAGCGGCTCCGGATAGAAACTCTAGGGTTCTATTCACGCACATACACACCGTGTGACTGACCGTTCAAATAACGTGTTAGGTGGTGCGCGCGAAGCAATGGTAACCGGGCGCGCAAATTAATATTATTCGCACCCAGACCACAACAATACTTGTAAGTGGGGAAATACAACAGGAACATGAGGAAGCATTCAAATAGGTTGTAGAATAAGCAAGAAAATAAAATATTAAATTTTTTCTCAAAAAATTTCAATATAAAGAAAATTCCAATAATATTTTTAGGAATGATATTTAGCATGTTAGAAATAAAACCATGTCTACAGAGAGTTAAGGCTATTGTTGAATTAAAAATACAACAAAATATTAAACAACTTTAATCATTTTTAGGAATTAACTATTTGAGAATATTCATACCAAATATGTATGAATTAGTTGAGCTACTAAGAGGTTTACTGAGGAATAAAATTGTGTAGTCATGTGATAAAAATTATGACAGTTCTTTGAGCAAATTTAAAAATATTTTAACTGAGTTACCGACTGTTGTTAATTATAACGCAAAAGATAGTTTTACTATACAATGTGATGCATCTGAAAAAACATTAAGGTGCTATCTATTTCAAAATAATAAACCCATTTATTATGCTTTAAGATGTTTGAATGACAAAGAATAAATGTATGTACAAATGGAAAATAGAATTTTGGATATGGTGTTTGTATGTAAAAAGTTTCATAAATTACAGTAAATTAATCTATTATCAAATTTGTAGAGGAAAACATAAATTATGCCGTCGATTTTTTTTTAATTTTTAAAATTAATTATATGCATTCAAAAAATTAATTATTTAACTACCTACTTAAAACTTATTAAAAAACAAAGTTTACAAAAAAAGCGAAAATTAAATTTTTGGAATTTTTTTTTTTAATATGTATTTTTTTACCAAAAACATAATGGTAAAGTCAGAATTTAGCGGTCGGACTTGACTTTAAAGTTATATAAAATTTAAATTTAACGATTTTATCCTATTCATTTATAAGGTATTTTTTTTTTACATATGTGTTCATATACACACTGTATCAAAAAATGGGTATAGATATAGTTGAGGTAGAGCTTTCAAATTACTTGGTTGTAATGGATTATTTTTTTAGGTAGATTGAAGTATTGAGTATGAAAAATAAAACTAATAAGGCAGTATGCACTAAAAAACAAACTATGAATTTAATGTATAGTATATTATTAGCAGATTATCATTATATAATAATTTAAGAATATTAAATAATAATATTTTATTATATAATTGATTTTACAAGGTAGGGCAAATTTAATTATTTTATTATAATTTCTATAATATATACTAACGAGAAGTGTATAGAATTATGCATATAAATCAGGTCAATGATGTTTACATTATTTATTTTTTGAATAAAGGATTTTTAAGTTAAAAATACTTACAAAATAAAGAATTATATTTCAAATAATTTGTTAATATTTTATATCAATTTATGACATAATAATGATATACTTGTATTATAAGATGTATATTGTTTCAACTTTTTTTTTTAATATTTATATTTGTTATATCATTTTTCATTTGACTTTTCTTTAAAACAATATATATATATATATATATATATATATAATATTTTTATGATTTTAGACAAAATAGAATGGAAGAATTACTATTTAAATTAAAAGTTGGTTGATGAAAATATTATATTAATAATAACAAAATAAATATATTCAATATATTCATGAACCTTAGGTATTTTAATTTTCCGGTTGGGGAATGAATAAAAATCTTAAAATGAAATAAAAACATTCATTGAATATAAATAAAAGAAACCAATAAATATGTTATAATAACAAATGTATTGGAGTTTATTTAAACGTTTCATAGTTGCTGGAATATATTATTAAGTTCATATTATAATATACTTAATGGACGCCATACTGTGTTTTCCCACATGAAATTTTGTTACAGATTTTTTTTCTTTATTTCATACTTTATGTATATTCATTCTTGTTTGCAAAGGATAAATATGAAAGGTACTATTTGTATATGTTGAATATAAAATATCTTACTTTAGGAATTGAAAATCAAAAAGCATATGTTGTGAACATGACAATAAATAAAAAGTTTTTTATAGGATTATATACTAATAATGTGATAATATTATATAATATAATAAACAAAAAAGTTGAAAAAGTGGAAAGAATTATTAGATTATGAAAATATTCGAAGCAAAGACCTCGCGCAAGAAACATTATTAACCGCTCCTAGACTACGTGACATTGTTGTCATATGTAAAAAAAATACCTTATAAATGAATAGGATAAAATCGTTAAATTTAAATTTCATACGACTTTAAAGTAAAACCCGATAGCTAAATTCTGACTTCACCATTATGTTTTTGATAAAAAAATATATATTAAAAAAAAAAAATTCCAAAAATTTAATTTTCACTTTTTTTTTTTAAACTGTATTTTGAAATAAGTTTTAAGTAATTAAATAATTTATTTTTTGGATGCATATAACTAATTTTAAAAATTTAAAAAAAAAACTCTACGTCAGAGTTTATGGTTTCCTCTATAAATTTGATAATAGATTAATTTACTCTAATATTAATTATAAATGAACTGTAATAAGAATGCGGTACGTAGATATATTATGCGTATGTATAGCAAAGGCAACAAACGTGTGGTTGGCGTCCTTTTAAGGATATACGTTTGTGGTGAAAATGTTATGCCTATAGCATCAATATTTTCGGAGTTATCAAAATTTTTTATCACAATCATGTTTTTCAATTTTAATGATAATTTTTTGTTAGTTTTTTCTTACGTGTTTATTGAAAAAATTCAAAAGATCAAGAAATGAACTCTCTAAAATATCAAATTGATGAAATTCGTTACCGGAAACTGGGTATAAGCTTGTAAATTTTGGAGTACTCATTCTTGTAGACATTTTGTACAGAGACTTAAAAATAAAAATATGTATATAAATTAATTAATTAATTTTTTAAAAAAAAACCCACATCACCGTAAGACCAATACATTCCTAGCTTTGCTCTGAATCTAAGATATATAGGTATGTCAGAATATATAATATATATAGATATAATTATCTAAATATCTAATAACTGTCTATCATATTTACCAAAAAAGGACAATAAAATGTCTGTATAATAGTTGTATACATCAAGGCATATCTTAGGTACCTATACAATGTATACAAGTAATAACAGTAATACGTAAGTACAAAAACGACTTTTGTAATTAATGTTAGATTATAATAACTGAAATTTATTTATACCAAATATTATATAGTTTTATCTAATATGTAGATATTCTAATTCAAGAACTCTTATTATATACAACAGTACGCAATTACTTATGTAATCTAGGTACATATAATAGTAAATAATGATACCTATAATATAAAATATTAAAATAGCTGATAGTTACTGTTTACATATTAGATATACCTACTTATAATAATATAACTATATTAACATACAAATACTTACAATTAATACTAGTTCAATGTCATGATAACTGCAAACTATATACGAAATTAAACATGTTTTTAAAGCGTCCGTACAAAAACCGATGTCAAACAAACTGAAACGACTTAAACTCAAATGAATATTGTACTTATATGAAAAATATAACATTTTAAATTTAATCTCATGCTAAAGTTATTATAATAATAACGTTATGAAACTGCTGTCTCGGATATGACTAAAAACATAGTGAAAATAACTAGTCATGTATTCACTAAAAAAGACTCAAAGAGATACGTAACAAAATTGTAGTAAACTTTGCGTACAAAAATGTTTACTCAATTTTCATTTATAAGTTATGAGCCACCCAACTATTAATACTTATCTTTACACCATATTATAGATAGAAAAAAAAATATAAGTAATTACTTTGTAACTATAATAAGTAGGGCGGAGAATTTAATGCATTTGCATTTTTTTTCTCCTGATACATATATACAATTCTTGCCTTTATAGACATTTGATTTATGTCACTTGAAATTAATAATAAAAATTTAATTTTTTAATTTTTGCATTATTTTAGGAATTTTTTGTTTTACTATCATTTTTTAGCAACTTGAATTCATTTTTGAATTTGAATATTTATTTAGGTTTTGTAGATATATTAATAATATAATAGTATATTATAATATCAACATTGGAACATTATAATTTATATGAACGTCTTATGATATATTTTGGTTTCTAAAAAGTTTTACTGCAGTAAAAACTTTATTAATATTTCTATTGCCTGACCTAAATATTTTTATGGAGTATATTTTTATATTTTTTATTTTGTGTCCATCTTGATTCTATTACATATATTTTTTTATCATAGAGCCAATAGCGAAAAAACGAAATGATAAAAGTATGATAATCGGATAATAATATATTTTGATTAAAAATTGAAAAATAATAATATATAAAAAGTAGATAATGTAAAATACTAAATTTTAAAGTTTAATCTTGACTAATTTCATTAACATATATACTATTTAGTAAATTTCTACTTCAGTCATTACTTTTCATATTACACTAGTTGTGTTTTTTTTTTCCATTTATATAAACCGGTAATAAATTCTACAATTTTTTTTATTTAAAATCTTATTTTGAAATAATATATTGATAATAAAATAAAATAAAATAAATAAATATTAATAGTTTTATAATAATTATCAGTAAATATGATTACCTATCAAAGTTGGTTTAACATTTTATTTGTATAAATTTAATCTAAATTCGTAAAAAACTAAAGAGGTGCTCAGATATCTACTACGTCTTTAAAAGATGTAAAAATAAAAATATTATTTTGAGATAAAAAAAATTAAGCATTGTTTAATTTAAACAAATAATTGCATAAACTACAGATGATATTTGAAGACGTAATGGAATTTAAAATCATATAAAATAAAATTCTGCAAAAAAAAAAAAGTCATAAACTAAAAAGAACCTATTTCTTCACATAAAGATTAGACGCATATGTAAGACGGCGTGATGTGTAGGCAAAAGTAGTACATTACTTCACTGTAGGCAAATTATAAGTATCATATTATATTATTATAAAACCATATTTTTTTTTTTTATAGTTAATGTTGAAGAATTTAAAGTTAATCATGTTTTAGCTGAAACTACCTGTTAAGTAACTACACCCTATGTTTGACTTACAATCGACTTCTAATCATTCAGAGCATAATTTTAATAACAAATATTCTACAAAACAAATAGATCATCAAATTTTATAAGCGAATTTTTTTAATAGTTTTTTAACATTTTATAGCACTCACATTAAAATTGTTGACCATATATTATTTCCGTATTAAAATGTGTTTAAATACTAAAAAAATAATAAAAAAATATTGGCTCTACAGACTTGAAACTTTGACCAAAAACAAATTTAAGTAAAAAATAATTTTTGTCAGAAGTTAAATTTAGTTATTAACGACAGTAATACTCAAACAACATGTTATACACACAGAAGATTCGCTAATAATAATTTTAACGAAAAATATGATTTACCGTTGCTTTCAAATTCAATATATCCACCATCATTATTTTACTCAACGAGCGATATTCTTTCACCATTTGGAGTACCAACATACTCGTATATTATTGTGAAAAAGATGTCACCAGTGGGCTTAATACTTAAATGTAAAAATTTAAAAACTTCATTTGGTATGTACTGCATTTATATACATCTAAGTGAATTGTTTAATTAGTGTTTGTTTTGAGTTTATGAACGAAGGTACCTGCATCACATTTATGTTGATTAACTGAATATTGCTGACAGTTTAAGTCTTTGTTTTAGACATTTTATAATGTATATGTATACCCGCACTACATCATAGGACACGCTATTCAAATATTTTAATATAGAAGATTTAAACTAAAAAAAAAAATAGTTATTATAACCTAAGTTACGTATGCATTAAAACTATATACTATTATATTATACGATATTTTATTATAGATTATGCATATTATTTTAAGTTTTATTGCAGTGAATGTCACTAAATGTATAAAATATGTATATAGAAATAAATATTCAACAATGGAAAATGTCGAATAATATTTTAAAAGTAATTTAGAAGTAGCTCTGTACAAATTACAATCGTTGTTGAATAAATATTATATTTATGTAAATAAAACATAATACAAATACCTTATACAAACAAAAATGCATAATATTAAAGTTGTTCCAGAGATATAATACGTATCATGAAGGTTATAGATAAGAAGATTTCAGAGACATTTTTACAAGGGTTTTAAAATTATTTCATTATTCCATTATTCGTCTCATTTTCAAAAGCTTAAAAATTGTATTTACATTTTTAAATCACTGTTTTGTTTTATAATACATTATACTATTAAAAATGTCTCCTAAAGGTTTCCTCTATACAAAAATAAATATATAAATAAGCTATTCATTTGAATTATGTATATAAGTATATATAATTCAATTCATATTTCCATCAAATAAAATAGATAATAATGTAAAGTCAATAAATGAACCTGATAATAATATTATATAAATATTAAAAAAAGTTTTATTATAGACAAAATACAATTTAATAATCAATATTTTAATTTAAAAATTGACACATTACATGTATTAAGTTTTTGATCACTCATAGATTAAATAAATATTAGTAAAACTCAGCAAAAAAATAATAGTTATTCATGTTATTAGTTTTATGCATGAAATTACATATCCTATGTGCACAACGTTTCAAATTCACATTTCTACCTACCGTCGAACTGTATAATGGCTTACAATCATAAAATATAAGTGCAATATTAGATGCCATATTTTTCACAAATGCGCAAAGCAGATTCTTTAAGTTTCAGTGCACGTAAACTTAAAAAAAAAAGTAATTTTGAAATATGCATGTTTGTATTATATTTTGCAAATTTTTTATTAATAAAATCCTAACCTACATCAATTGCTTTATTTCAGTGAACTTTAAAAAATATATTACAGTATTTTTGATCTGACTAACCGTGAAGGAGCGTACGGATGAAATTCTAAATTTTTTAATTTTGTACTACCGGAAAATCACCAAGATGAGAATGATTAATCATTTTACTTGTATTATAAAATGTATAAACTAATATATTTACACAACTGAGAACTTTAGGATTAAACTTCTATTGGATGGATAGGTTACGACTTAGTGTGTATTTTTCGATTATACGATTGTTTTTGTACAGCTGATCTGAAAATAAAACGTAAATAACCTGTCATCGAGTTACTGCGCATCCCACCAGCCAACAGATTTAATTCGTCAAACACCCTACATATGAAATCTGTACTAAAAACATAGATTCCACTGCATACCCCTAATTTTATACCCAAAAATGGTAAAAAAAAATACACGGGGACCATATGTGAAGGGCGAACGACCGTTAATAACCCAGTATGGCCGTGTACTGGACGTTATATATGCTACAGTCGTTTTTTGTCCGTCAGATGCAAGTTATGCAGATAATAGAACAGAATATCTCGGTATGTGTAATTTTTTTTTTTTTTTTTTAGTTAGTTAAGAATAGTAGTATTTTTATCAAGTTCGTCAAGTCTAGGGCAGCTTATCGTGATCTTCATTAAACCTGATATTTTCTCAGATAACCAGCCTTGTTTTACTTCTAAGTATTTTTTGTTTTGCGCCATATCCCTCAGTTGATTTTTTTATTGAAATCTACACATAGAATTTTATTTATCAAAGTTCATATATAATCTAAAATGTTAATAAAAGTAAATTAAATTGTAGGTGTTATCTCATGTTGATTATAGTTGTTTTATCGTGGACTGTGATAAATCATAATTGTTTATTAATTAAATACTTGCATAATTAATAATTTAATTCAAGTTTAATCACACAATTAAAGTAATTCTGTATATTTTCTTTTTGTATAACCTACCTTAATCTATACGTTCTAACATCTAATTATAAGTTATTGACTTCATTACCGTTCATGATCTATATTCATTCTGTAAATTTAAAATCATTAAAGCAGTTTTCAAGTATATTTATTAAAATGTAATAAAAATAAAAAAATAGAAATAATTCTCTGTATAACTGGGAAATGTTATTTATTTATTTGAATTCCGAGCCTTAAAATCATCATTATTTTTTAAATTTGTCATTATAAATATTGAGTATAGATTATATAGTATATATTTCAATATATAAATATTTGAGGTAATATTATTAATTTACTTTTCGTAAATATACGACAGTATCATAAAAGATTTAGTAATTTAATAGTGTTGATAGTTTGTTATTCAATTTGGTATTAATAATTGATAATTAATAATTAATAAATGATTCCGAAAATCTTGAGTAAATTATGTTTTCATAGTATATAATAACTTCATTATTAAAAATATTAAAATTACTCGTTACATTTGTAAAATGTAAAAGCAATATTTTTATTACCCACATTTCTTTTTGTAATGATAATACTTTAATATTAAAATTTAAAACTAATATTATATTAAAACTACATTTTAATACCCAACACCTGTACAAGTACGTTTATTAACAACAAGTATGAAATGAAATAAAAGTAATCGCATTCAGCAGATATTAAAAAATGAATTTATTGTTAAAGATAGCTGACAGATTATCAATTATAGATGGATAGCCATTAAATATAAATCATTATATTTAAAACTCTTTATATGAAATATAATTAAATGAAATTATTTACGAACATTTTAATAATCGAAATAAATAATATAATGTAATTTATTTTCAAGTAAATCATTACAATAATTAAATTTACTTTTTTTAAGTAATATATTTATTGAGGATATTACTAATAAATTATTGTAATTAAATAATATATATATTTAAACTATTTTATTGGCCAAAATAACTCACCTACCCTTATAACCGTACTATAAACTGATGTGCATTAGATTTAATGTATAAATGACTATTATATAGTTATTATTATATATTTTTAACTATTATATAAGTACCTATTTGACTAATTTATTATCTAATTCTTCATGCCTACGTTTGAGAATGATTGTAAATAATATACATAATCCACTTTTCATAGAGTTAGTACCATAACGTGTAAATCTCTTAATAACTCAAGGCACATTAAATTTAATCTGTTTCAACGACAAAGAACATAAATTATTCATAATAATGAATAACTAATATACCTACATGAGTCATAGATTATAATATACATAAAATAGTGTCACATAATATTGTTAATAGTTTAATCTAAATCTAAAAGAGATTAATGTGACCAATATTAATCAATAATACTAACTATTCTGTTACAATAAATTATATTATAAAAATATATTTATAATCATTGAACATATTACATACTTTTTGATAACATGTATTATTGAATGTTGTTGTAAAATTGTTTTTCCTATTGTTTTTTATTATTTTTTTTTTTTACTACTGATACATAATATTGCTAGATTAATCATAATATGGTATTAAATTATATTTTATTATATATTTGTATATATATATATATATATATATATATATATATATTATTATTATTATACATCTTTTTTACACTAAAGTAATGATTTATTAATATAAAGATGGTTAAATACAGAGAATTTAGATTTTTACGACGCTACAAACAATTAATTATTAAACATTTTTGGAATTATTTTTAAAGTTTTCAAAACATGTATATGTACTTACTAACTACTATACTTTTACTGCAGGGCTATATAGAATGTCACACGAAGGTTTATTTATCATAATATATTTTAGATGAATAAGTATTTTGAAATTGTACTTTAACAAAAAATAATAGTGAGCCAGGGATTTAATAAATAATTTAAAAATGTATTTAAAAAGTGGACATATCATATTATAGATTATATAACAATACTGAATGATTGATAACTTTAGCATATAGTTAATGAAAGTTACAAAATGACGTATTACAATCAATCTCAAACAGTGATTAAATAGCTAAATGAATTGTTCTGGAAACATATGTAAATATTTTACCTATACATTAGCCTTAGTTATTCTAAGATTGTAAACATTTCATACGGCAAATTCCATAAATTAGTTTATTTTAATAAACATTTAATTATTTATTATTAAACAAAATGTATACATATCGTACGCGTTTCACTTGATAAACATATAATATAATTGCATATAACATAATATAATATGTATTGTCAAAGAAAATAAATAATAAAAATATTGATGTGAGTAACGGTTTAATAGTATGTAAATTGTGTCCGTGTTTTTAAATTGCCGGAATAGAGAATATTAATATTATATGCCGTCACAAATTCTTTGTGTACCAAGCACGCTGGCATCGATTATCTGAATAATAGCTGCTGTACCGCTTTCACGTCAGCTGTATGGTATAATTTATCAACCATTTTCAATATGCGGATAGCATGTTTTATACTATATTATAATGTTTACTTAAACAATAATATTTTTACAATAGTCTTTATTTTTTAATTTACATCATTATATTAAAGTAAAGTTAAATAATAATATTTGGTATTCCTATTATTCTGAAATTTTCAATACTAGATTCTCAAAACCAATTAATTTTATATTTAAATTAATTTATAATGTTTAACATTTTTGTTATATACCATATGTGTATATTATTATAGATGTTATGGTTTATGTACAATGCTTAAATAAAGTAATTTGTTTACATAATTCTGCCTACCATATTATATAATCATTAATATTGAAAAAAATATGTTCGTCTTTAGTTAAATGTATTTTAATAAATCATTTTGATTTCATAATAGTATAATTTTAATTTTAATAAAATGTTATTTTATTTAAGATTTTTTTTTAATGTAATGGAACATAATAATTCGTTATTCATTAATGAAAATGATTTAACAGTTACTACTATATTACTAAATTACCAATTTATCCATTTACAAAAATAGCATTATCAATATCGTAAGCCCAGATATCTTAAAAAATATAAGAAAGTTAAAAACCCACACGAAAATACTAAAACATAATTCAAATTGTCTATTATTCGTTTTTACTTCAATTTTGAACTACTACAAAACTACGTAATTCACATTATTTAACGAGAAATTGATGTACATAGTTTAGTTTAGTATAATGCTTATTAATAATAAGAACAATGTGTAGAAATACTTTGAAATGTACAAATAAAAAAACCTGGAATGCGAATAAATCAATCTTCTTCTATAATATCTTACAAGAGGAATTATTCTATCAGTTAAAAATAATAGGTGAAAACTGGTGTAGAGAATAATGTAATTTTTGACGAAATGAATGTTAAAAACAAATCTACCTAATAAATTATTACATTTATTAATAATGATAACCAGATTTAATTATAATAATGGAGGATATGTAAATTTATAATTTTAACAATGAAGCTACAAAATAATTATGTTGTTGAAAGAAGTTGAATTTAAATTCTCTCATGTCTGAATACAAGTCTATTGTTCAAACAAATTCTCAATTTGCAAACCTCACAACATTTTGTGTAGCATAAAAAGCACAATCACCTAGTGCTAACAACCAACAATTTCAGCAAATCTACAAAATAAATTCATTGTAATATAGGTACATTTGTTGCGTGACTAATGTAATTAACTATAGATATTAATATAATATACCATAGTAACTACATTTATAATAATATATTCACTTACAAACTGAAAACTAAGAAAATATATACCATTCTGGATATTACCGTTGTATAATATGAAAAAAAGATAATTGAGAATGTAATCATTGGCCAAGAAAGTTATTAATTGAAATGTTATTAAAAATTACATTTATATATGACTGATCGTGGTAAAAAAATAAAAAATATTACTATTTATTGAGACAAGTAAAATTATTGTGGTACCAAAATCTAAGAGTTATATAATATCATTAGGCCTACATGTTAGTATAGTAAGGATATTTTTCACTACAATAACCAGTTGTGGTTACAGTCTTTAATTTCTGATGTGATATCTAGTGGTTTTTAATTAGGTGTTATTTCTAAATTATTAAATTACATTTGTAACGGGACATAACCACAGTTTACATGTACAATGTACATACAGAAAATGGTCTTTTGCAGGACCACAAAAGTATAACAAAGAGTAGGTAATATAACAACAAAGGATAACAATACAAACACATGGTAAACATCAGATACATACATGCGAGCTGACTATACAAACACGCGGGCCACGAGAACACGCAACTACCGCACGCACGCGGACCAGCTACGCGCACTTCAGCCACCCGGATAATCACACGTTGCGGTGACGTATAAGCACTTCGAGTGCCCCGATGACTTATGTACGCAGCACACGTCAGATGGCACCACGATGCCAAATGGGACGGTCTAAAGGCAACAAACCAAAAAGAGACTAACTAGACAAAAGACACAAATAAAATCGACCAATCATAATACAGGGTATCAACCCTCCAGGGTGAGAAAGAGGATCGAGGACGACCACTAATATCCAGAAATTTCACCCTTCAGGCGCAAGAGCCACCAGGAGCCCGGGAAATGTGCCTGGAAAAACCACCGATTCCAGTATGGTACAGTAAGTAATTTAACTACCGGAAAATTTCCGACAAAACGATCATAAGTGCAGTGTTACCGACCATTTAAGATATAAAATGCACCTGTTTATCTCTGTCACTAAAACCAACCTACAATTACCTCAGCTGGTATCTGGCCACCGTAAGTTGTGCACGCACGGTCGTAGAGAGACTTACCCGGGCAGACTCGTGCGGTATTCCAAATTGGTCCCCAAGTGACTCCCCTACTTACTCATGTCACAGGCTAACCACCTTCTTTGTGATCGAACGGGAGGGAAATCTGGCTTCTCCCTCCCCCCACCGACAAAATGTACTGAAAGGGAAAACTAGTCTCGCACCCAGGCACCGACCCCAACGTCAAACCTCCACTGAAACTCGACTACAAGCGATCTACCATATCCTCACCACCACTTATAATCAAGACCATAAAGCCTAAGCCAACTCAGATATCAACCAAAACCCCAGTCATTCTTCCAACGGCGATTTATTCACATCAGACGACAAAATACAAACAAACAATACCACTTCCGACTTTGAAACCAGAACTCACAGATTTAACCTTACTTCCGTCCAATAAAACACTTCCATCAACGTCAATATTACCACAAACAACGCCCAAAAAGAAATTCCAAATCGGGTAGGACGGAAATTCTAATTCATCAGAAAATCACAAATGACGCAATCCAAATCTTCACCAAATCGATTGAAAACACTATTATACACACTGAGCTAAACGGATAAGTACTCAGACTAGGAGCCATTTACAAAAGCCCTGGAACCAGCTTACTCAGCTTTGCCATCGATTTACTTATAGTCCCCGATGTAAACATTATCCTGACAGGTGATTTAAACACCAAAAGCACTGTATGGCATCGCCATAGCATGAACACTGGCCCATATCGAACATAATAATTACACAGTAGTCGCACCCAACACTCCAACTCATTACCCGGAAAGACACCATCATAAGTCTGATGTCCTAGACATTACAATCATTCGCTCAGACAGCCTTCGATTTAAAATCAAAAATTTAGACCGCTTATCCTCCGACCACAACCCTGTGCTTCTAGAAATTAATGGTCAATTACATTAATCTAATCCTCCAAAAGGCTCTCAGAAACTGGAATAAATTTCACACCAACCTCCATAAAGCAATAACGAATCCTAACTCGTTAATAAACTCAATAGACTCTTGAATCTGCGCCGGTAAATATTACTAAATTTTTCCAAAAAGCATTAAAAACAAACTCCATCATTATCCCTACTAACGAACATGCAGGTCTGCCTCAGGATATCCGCCTAGCGATCTTGAAAAGAAACGCCTACACAGACTTTGGAATCCTGACTTTAAAATCAAAACAAATCAAAACAATCGTCCACTCAAAACTACAGAACTACCGTAACGATAAATGGCATAATACTATCTCAAATTTAAAACCAAATGACCCAAAGTGATTTAAAATTAACCGCAGACTCATCTCAAAGAAACCAGCAGATGGCTCGTTACTAGGCGAAAACGATTTTACTTACAAATATGTCACCATGGCTGAACTTTTTTCTCTGAAACATAAAAAATAATTCAACAAGTTGATAATGGAAAACACAAAAATCCTGAACCTTCCTCACACCATGATGTTCAACCCCAATAAAGTATGAAAAATCATAAAGACCTTACCCTAGAAAAAAGCCTCTACCAAATTCACAGCACATCGAAAAGGATCTAAAACTACTATCCTCCATTCCACCAAAATTTATAACTGCTGCCTTAGAATGGAATACTTCCTTTGTCAGTGGAAACACACCTGCGTTGTAATGATCCAAAATCAGGAAAAGGATAGACCCATTCCGACAATCCACAGACCAATATCGCTCCTGAAATCCTTAGCCATGGTATCAGAAATCCTCCTTTTTAACCACTTGAAGAACTCAATAACAAGCTAAATGAGATCTGGATAATTGGCTTTTCGGCAAGAACATTGTACCACCATCCAACTTACAGGTCTCATAGGCTAACTGGTTAATCACTGAAACAAGAGAGATTGTACTGCAGCGATTTTCCTGGATTAAGAGAAAGCCTTCGACAAAATATGGTACCTAGGCTTGCTATCTAAACTCATAAATTCAAACGAACCAATCCAATTATTCAACATTATAAGGTCCGTCCGGTCAAAAAGGCTATTCAGTATCTGCTTTGGGAATAGTTTATCTACTCCCCGAAAAAATACAGCGGGCATTCCCCAGGGATCTAGCCTGTCCCCAATTGTATTAATCTTGTACCTAAATGACCTACCATCTGCCCAAAATGATAACAATAAATCTTTTCACTGATGATACGATATTTCTATAATCAAGCCTAAACAAAAACCATGCAGCAAACGAACTTCAACAACACCTTGATCACAGTGTAAAATGGCTCACAGACTAAAATACTTCCATCAACCCCTAGAAGTCAGTTTCCGTCTTTGTAGGTGATAAATGAAACCTAGATATGAAACCACTAATAATGATTAACTAGAATATCGAGTGGAGAAGCTCTGTTAAATACCTAGGGGTCAAAATTGACACTAAACTTACGTTTGCCTAACACGTCAAAAAAACTCGCAATAAAGCCCATGCTATGCTACCACAGTCCACTTCCCATAATCAAAAAAAAAAAAACTCAAAATACTTCAAATATATATAAAAACTGTCCTAACTTATGTCGGCCCTGCTTGGGATGGTCTCATCTCTAAACAACAGTAGAAACGTCTAGAAGCGAGTCACAATTAAGTACTTTGAACTAATACTGGCATGCCATGATACGTTCGGAATACAATCCTCCATCGTTCCACTGGCTTTAAAATGATCCAATGAACAATCATAACAGCAGCGCATAAATGTTCCACAAAAATATTATATCAAATCATGATCACCTAATAAACCTATGCCACAGCGAACGAATGGATTCGCAGCCACTCAACTAGATTTCTGAAGTTTAACTAACCAACCACCAAGCTCAACCTCACCTCATACTATGAGAAATAGAACCTATTCTTGAAACTCTATCCAAAAATTAAGCATCGTGGTTCTTAATTATTCTTTTATGCAAAAAAGATAAAACGATGATAATTAAATAATATATTTTTAAAATAAAAAGTATTTCACGCAATTACAACTAAAATTAAAGTAAACCGTATTTTACTCAGGGAAATTTACCTTCTTCCGACCTCAAAACTCAATATCTAAAATTTTATCTTATATCGCAATAACCTAACCCCAAAACACGGTTCGCACACCCATTATGGCACTGCTATTTAATTCCACCGAAATATAGTCCATCAACACATACTATATATAAATGCATCCAGTCTACATCAAATATAATAAACATCCAAATTAACCTAATCACCTCAGCTTATAAACGACATAGTGCAAAACGAACACCAGCAGACATTGATATCCTCACCAATAGCTCCCAATAGATAATCATCGCGGGCGACTTAAGCGCTAAGCACTCACTATAGCACGGCCATCATGGAAGTATAGCAAGACACGTACTCTTCACCCATGTCTATCAAAACGACTACACGGTGATAGCTCAAAATTCACCCACCTATTTTCCAACTTCTCAAAAATATAGACCGGATATATTTGATATTACCTTAGTTAGATTGGCTCAACGGGTCCAAGTAACAAATCTAAACGAATTGTACTCCGATCACAATTTTACTGGAGATTTTTAATACTCCAATCAACTCAGTTACCCCTGTCACAGGTCACTCAATAAACTGGAAAAATTTTTTTAATCTAATGACCAAATCCGATATGGATAAATACCCGAAAAATAACAATATTTTCGACATTCAGCAATTGAACTTAGTGTTTACTCTACAGTCTAGAGCTCACTATTCAAAATACTCCACGAGATCCACCGGGATTGGCAACAAAACCGTGACCCCCAAATTAAAAAAAACTTTAAACTAAAAATTACTTTGACAAAAAAAATCTTAGAAACCATAAACCGGATGAATGGTATATGTTTACCAACTGACTAGACTACAGAAATTGTTAAAATTACTAAATAAATTTGTGTCTCTTAAAAAAACAGCCCGCAACCCACCCCTTCACCGGTCCAAACAACCTAGTGTTCGAAACAGATGAAAAAGCCGAACTTATTTCCAACTCACTTGAAAGCCAATTCTTCCCGAACCTTTTTCTCGAGACAAAATATTTTGAAGGGAAACTTGAGAACCCGGAGAGTTTTTGTTTGTTCTGAATAACGGTGTTTCAATTGTTTGTGCTTGATGTTGGAGGATGATTCCGAGAGCGAGATTTCTTGATTAGTTGGGTGGTCGGGGTAAACTCAAGCACCGATAATTGGTTTCAGAGTCGAAGATGATGTCAATGGTGTTAAGATCATTGTCAGAGGCGAAAAAATCAGTGGCAATAGAGGTGGAAGCATTGCTGTTGTTTGACAAGCAGTTGTTTTTCAATCTTGATATTTTAGCTGAAGTCAAAGGTGATATATCGATGGTTCACCTTTTGCTGATTTGTATTTTTGGTGGAGAAGGAAGATTTGGGTAAGCACTGGGGCGCAGACTTTTTCTTCGTGATTTAACTATGCGTTGTGGGTATGGTCTCACTGAGGGGAGCGTGAGGAAGGTGCACCGAATAGGTCTGCCTGTGGTGGGTCCTACAATGGTGCAATGTATATACTTACGAAGGCCAGGGGCTCACTGTGTAAACGTAGACTGTTTCGTGGCTGGTGGTTTGACGAATATCGTCGTCTTCAGTTTAACGTCATTTTGACAGCTCGTTGCAGGGTTGTACACCGTTGTCAAGACAACGTATCGATGTGATATTCTTCGGTCGTATTATAGTACAAATACTGTAGTGATTTGTGTGTCACTCGTTTTTTGGCACGATTGATATTCCAACTTAAATTGTCTCTATTCTGTTGTTATTTAAAATAGTGGTATTTTCAACCGATATTCTAATGTATCTGCGGCTTGATTGTTTCTTTTTATATCGTTTTTCTTTTACTTTGAACTTAATGTGCTTAATCATGTATTATTGTTATACGCACGCACTCTCATTGTATTCTCTTGATGTGACTTTGTTCTGTGTTTAGTTGCATATTACATCATTGTTGCCATGACCGCGGTATGCATCTTTTCCAGGTGTGCGTGTGTATCATCATCGTTTGTATTTCCTTTGTGGTCCGTAAGTTGTCATTGTTTTCATGCTCGTATAATTACTATCGTCATTCAATACTATTACAATGTTTATTAACCAATTTCCTACCATTTATTCGTCTAATATCATTTTTATACAATATATTGTACTAGTTTTTTTTGGATATACGAATTTATACCGATCTTTATTTTATCTTTGTTTCTCCCCTTTCCACTTTGTGTCTTTCACACATAAAATATTCACATGATTCATCCATAAAACAACTGATAACTCTTTGCCGTAAAATATTCAGGGAGATAATATTCATTTTATAATATTCTTATTACATAGTGAAGAAACATTGTTAATTTCTTTATTAGGTAGATAGATATTAATCATTTTTTTATATTTTTAAATTGTTGTTTAAAATACGCTCCGAAACAGGGATTTCAACACACTCACATATTGTGCATTCCTTACTTGTTTATTATCATTATATTGTTATTGTATTCAAAATGCAATACAATATCTATTTTTCCGTCTCAATTTGTATTTATGATAAGTTTCTTTTCATTTTTAAATTCCTATTACTGAATTTTAATAAAACTAAAATAATATTGTGGAATTTATTAAAAATGTAAAAATGGGTATACGTGATAAAAGCAAGATCATTTTTTTTTTTGTCGCTTTCTAGCATATTTATATAAACAATGATTTTCTTGTATTATAAAATAATAAAATAGTGTCGTTTTATAAAAATGCATACCAATATTTTTTTTTATATAAGAACTCAATATTAAGGATACATTTACGACATGTGAAACAAGCTAAACTATTTATCTTTAGTATATACCTGCAAGGGCAAAACATCAAAAGAAGAAAATAATATAGTTTAAATATTCAAAATTTCATTACACGTTGAAATTAAATATGTTATTTTAAAAAATATATAAAACTCTATGATTTCATGGAGAATGTATATTTCTTTCAATTAAACTTCTTTAAACTGCATAATGTTTTTTAACACAATTTAATAAATTATTATACTGATATATGATCTACCTAAATTGATGTTAAATTAACCCATTTAATTAATAATTATAATTTATATTTAAGGAACTATTATTTTTTATAAATACAATACTATATGTTGCGTGTAGTAAATATATTACACGATATTACACCTACCATTTAAGTATAAAAAAATGCATTTAAAATAATTTAAATATTACTTATATTATTATACACCTGTCTATAAATTTTGTTTAATCAACTAAAATATGTATTTTCAATTTAATTCAGTTTACTATAAAATATAGTTAAAATATCAAAACAAAAATATTTAGAAATACTATAATATTATAAATTATATATCATTGTATTTCCATTGACAATGAAATTATGATAATCTAGTTATTTAACTCAGGGTTTTAGTTTACCGTAAATAAATTAGAAAATATTGTTAAAATAAAATTTTAAATTTATTATAATAAATTTTTCATTTTATTTTAATAAATAAAAAATTCAAAAAACTTTAAATAACCATAATTCTAATTGATTTTACAACATTTTTTCTGCAATAGTTATATTCAACTATTCATTTATGTAGAATATTGATTATTTTTATGAATAAATTCTACTTGTATAACACCTCCTCATCCATAAAAAATTGTTATAGAATTTTTGATATTCAGTTTTAAAATATTGGTAGGCATGAAAAATTTCTGGTGTTAGTAAAAATACAAACAAAAACGGTACATAGATTTTTAACTCTAGAGAAAATAATAAAAAAAAGCAGGTACATAAAAATAATTCAAGTGCTGGGTATAATTTTTTTATAATATATTATTGTGTCACATAATAATGTTTTGTTCATTATATTCACTTAAAAATATAAAGAAAAAAATTAATATAGAAAATAGTTAATAAAAAATACATAATTATTGTTATACTTTTAATTACTTTATAATATTCTAAGTAATGTATTAAACACGATAACTAGTATTTAAAAACGTGACTAACCCAACTGACAGCAAATTTTATTTATAAATATTACGATAAGGACAATACAGTAAGTCTGATGTGAATATTTCTGTATTGAGTGTATTGAGTAGGGCTGGGAATTTGATGCCTAAAGAACACTGTTTAATGTTCTATGATAAAATGACTAATAGCTAATGCCCTAAAAACTCTAAAAAAATGGAATTAAAATATGCTGTATACAATTTTTTTTTATTATTCTATTACTTAATGTATAAATATGAAATATTAATTCCATAACTTTTACTGAGTATTGATTAAATTTAAATCGATTGTTGAACAATATTCGTGTCGTCAGATAACTTAGCGAGGTAGCGTGCAGAGGAGAAAGTATACTATGGTTATCTACTTCCAGAAATAGCATAGCAGATCATGGCCGACGAAGTGCGTCAGTCATTTATATGCAACTTATGAAAATGGATATGAAGGATATGTTATTGCCTATTATGTATAGTATATATTATAAAACCAATTTAATATTATTTAATATATATTTAATAATAAATTAAAGTTAATATGTTATTATTATTTTTTTTTAATTTTAAATTCTGAGCGAAGCTCATGTATTGGTTTTACAATTATGTGTTTTTTATGTCTTTATCCGAAAATTCTATAAGAAGAAGTACTACCAATCATTAGAAGTAGCACTATTTTCTGGTAGGTACTTCAAAAAGGTTATTTTTCGATTTTTTTTCAAAAAAAATTTCGATAAACCGTAAATTGGTCAACTTTATTTGGTAAAATTCTTCATAACTCCGGAAATATTAATGCTAGTGGCCTTATCGAAAAATTTTACTATATTTTACTTTTTTTTTACATGCAGACATTTTAAAAATCGGTGCGTACAATATTTTTGGTATATTTTTACTTTACAAAATCATCGGAGTTTTAAAATTTATTTTTTAAAACTTATATCATTTTTGAACACTGAAAAAACACTGAAAACAATGTTTAAATAAAAATTTGATTTAGAAGTTATCGTAAATTGAAGTTAGACGATTTTACACTGTTTTACTCATATAGTACGTTCTACTCCAAGTAATCACGAAACTTGTGATAATAGTATGGTTATTATTATTTTGGTATATAATTGTTTATTTAACCTGTTAACTACATGATCGCGACGTGGTGTTTCACAGCAAATTGGAGGAGTATTTTCGATTGAAGCGATATTGGAGAGCATATAGGCTCATCCTCCCAACTATGTTTCTCTAAAATACCTTTTTTTCACTCCGCGGTTTGAAACATATACATCCTTTAAAAAGAAATATATCAGGTAAAGTACCTATATAATAATAATCGCATTTAATTCACCCCTTCACATACCACCTTGTTATTTTTGTTATCAATAAATCAGACGTTATTATTTTATATATTTTATATGTATATTTATTGGAATAACAAGTATGCCGGTGCTTTATCGTCGTAGCTATTGTTATTATAGTCATTATAATCGACGCTGTCTGTATCACTATTATCCTTGTCAAATTCGATGTTTTCAGTGCCACCCTACAGTTTTCCTGCGTATTTTAAAAACTCGACTGTTAGGTCGAGGTTATATGATTTACATTTTACACCATTTTTTAATCATATATGTTACTAAATATCCGGCGTAAAACTCTATTGCCCTTTTCCGATAGTATTGGAATATACATGCAAAAAAAATATTAAAACTGTTTTTTTTTATGCCTATACCCAAAAATTCTACCAGAAAGATTACTCTGATCTTTACAAGCTTACCCGGTATACGGTAGAAAATTTCATCTAGTTGGTACTTTAAAGAGGTCATTTTTAGATTTTTTAATTTTTTCGGTAAACGTGTAAGAAAAACTATCAAAAAAATTTGCATAATAATCGGATAACACTTATAATTCTTTATAACTCCGAAAATATTGATGTTAGAGGCATTATACTCATCACAAACGGATATACGTAAAATATTAATACAAAACATATTTACATATTATAAGGCTATATTTAGTATTATGCCAATTTGAGACATTTAATTCATAATAGGCTTAATTTTAGTTTTTAAGACATGAACATTTAATAGTGTTAAAAATATGGCATTCTAGTTACATACAAAAAATGTAAAAAATTGGTAGTCACAATATTTTTAAATGGCAATCAAATTTTTTCGATATTTCGATATAGAATATGTTTGCATTTTGGAGATATAATGGATCTATAAACTTAAAACATTTACCAAATACGTATATAATAACATTTTGAAATCAAAAAAGATTTAGAAATATTTTTTTAAATTGTAAGCTATTTATAGTAATTTTATATTGTGAGTCATTTAATTCATTATAATCTTAATACTTGAAATTACAACATGGTTTTAATATTACGTCATTCTAGCTACAAAAAAATAAATTTTAAATCAATTGATACAATAATTTTTAATAGCTATTGTGTATTATTTTGGTATGAAATGTATTAGATTTTCCGGGAAATAATGGATCTATAAACTTGACATTTTTACTAAAAACGTATACGCACGTACATTATAAAGGAAAAAATGTTTGAAAATGTTCAACTATTCTTAGGTTATGAATAGATATTTTTAACTTTGAGTCATCTAATTCATAATAAGTTAGGCCAGCTTTTATTAATTCGTTTAAAAGATATATTTTTTCAGGTCTTACGACAGTTCTATTTAGTCTACTGTGTTGTCATGCACGGAGTCCTCGGTTGAATCCTTTTGCTTACAAATAATTTTTTGCAAATTTTTTAACTTATTTATTCACTATATAATATTATAATCTATAATATATACTATATATTATATGTATAATCTCCAATAATTGTCAAGTATATCCACCAAAGCTTCACTCAGATTCGTTTTTCAAAAAGAAATGATTTATCATTGTTTTCAAACCCTAAAAATGCTAAAAATTGCAAAATAAAATTTTTTGTACCAACTTATTTAATAGTACTAGAAATAGATTTTAACAAGAAGAGCATCTGATAGTAGAAGCGTCATTACTTCGAATCAAATGTATCCCATTCTAATATATATATAAAAAAAAAATTTAATTAAACTATTTTATCGTATGTAAACTCATTGAAAAAACCAAAATACCAAATAAAATAAAATCAAAATGTCAAAATATCCATGGCAGAAACCATGTATAAAAAAATCATAGATATCCTATACTGTCTGCGAATTTATTAGATTTACTCACGGTCACGGGTACTTAATAGCAAGGGAATAACAACCAATATACTTAACTTGTACACTAGTAACTGTTCAACATATAATTGTTGACTACAACAAATCATTCGACGATGCCAGGACATCAAAGAACATCAAAGGTCAATCAACCTAGCAAATATAATTCGATCATGATCATAGGTGTTTCTACGTGTCGTTCCTATCATGCATAGACATGACCTGCAAAATCAGCCGCAAATTTAAATTTTGACCGAAGCACTATTATGTTCTGTGCTATATTACAAATATATATATATATATATATATATATATAGCATTTATTTTATGCTAGGTTATTTTGTCATGAATCTATCGTTATATTTTATGTCTATAGCCAATTTAAATTATACTATTATAATTTTTTTTTTAACTCCTGAGAAAAACCTACCCAAATTGACGAACAAACAGCAAAAATACGATTTCGTCAAATCGAAATTTATAATATCTTCGTAATTTCAATAAGAATAATTTTAAGATCTTGAAAGTTACATCGAATATTTAATTTATTAATATATTCACGCTAATTAATTTTTTTTTCAATTTTGGGCTATTTATAGATATTTTAGATTTTAAGGTCTCTACGCCTTAAAATGGGTTATCTTGGGTTTTAACACCTGAGAGTTGTATACAATGTTAAATATACGTTACTGTAATTAAATTAAAAAACCTCAAAAATCTGTAGTCACAAATATTTTTATAGTCATTTAAATTTGTTCAATAAAACTATCAATTTTGAGTTATTTAAGTCCAAATAGTTGGTAAAATAAGATTTTAATACCTAAAAAAATGTAATATGACGTTAGTCGTGCATTACTTCAACTAAATTTAATGATTGCAGGGAAAAAAGTATTTTAGATTTTGAGCGTAATGAGGAAGCTAGTGGTTTTACAGGGATGTTTATTTTTTTATCTTTTGATATAATGTTAAACTTACTGAAAACATCATTAATATTAATAGTTATGTATAGTACACCGAGGCTGTGCTCAGAATCGTATTTTTTGAGTTCAATGACTTATTATTGCTTTCAAATGCAATGCATCCACCAAGAGTGTTGGTGGTTATCCTATCCGATAAGCGAAGTGCTTCTATACTTACTGACACCCGACCAGTGAAGTGCACAGATCTTATTGATAAATTAACAGCTATAACTTCTAAAACGATTAATAATTGAATTAATTTCTTAATTACAAATGATAAAACAATTTTTTGTATATTTTTATAATGTAATAAAATATTTTACTATCATTCCTGTGACTAGCTATTCATGCGAACGTGCATATTGAAAATTGGCCATTACGAACACAAAACTTCGCAGCATAATGGTGCATGAAATACTTGAGTCACTAATATTTTAAATTTTTATCTATTCAGGAATTAGTACTTTAAATTTTAAACAATTAATTACTTGGTTATGAAAAAGAAATGATAAAAAAAAATGTTGACTTTTTTTTTGGGTGTGGGGGAGGGGTGAGTCCATGACTCTGGATGATAACCTGGAACTTATATTAATCATAAATTTATTTTATTTTGAAATTTAAAAAAAAGACTGTACTGTACCAAATGTAAATGTTAATAACTGTAATAATTTTTATAATAATATAATGTAAATTAATTATCTGTAACAATCTATCTTTATAAATTTTAATTATAACGGCCAATGGCCTTAGTTTCCGCGGCTTATATATAAAAAAATAAAAATAAAACATAACTCTAATTATTAATATAAGTCTACGATCATTAAAATATTGTATATCCATTAACATTAAAATATAAAATAACATAAAATATTTTCTAAAAGCTAAATAATTCACAAAAATATTTATCACAATTATCAAATATATTGAGTAAAGATATGAAAACGATTATTTTTATGACAATATAGCTATTATAAATAGTTGACTAATAAAATTTTGAATTATTTATTATTAATATGAATGGAAAACTAAAGACAAAGTTTAATTGACGTCGATAAAAAAGTTTACGATTACTTTCCAATAAATAATTATAGAGGAGAAATAAATTATAAAACCAATATTATTATAACTTATCGGTTTTAATGGTATAATAATTTATTGTGAATTCTAATATTGGTATTCCATAATGACTATTTGTTGATCATATTATTACTATAACAAACTATAATGTAATAATATAAAACATAAATTATTGCAAAATAATTAGAGATAGCAGGCGGACTTAACGTTAATTAAAATTACACAATATTAAAAAAATCATTGGTCGTTAATTGGGAAAGTTTTTTCAATTAATTGTACATCAATGAGTTTGATTTTCAATTTTTTTTTCTTTGTAGATGGTTTATTTGAAGGAATTAACTGATAAGATAATATTTTTACTTTAAGTTACTTAAAAAACTTTTTAATTAAAATTATTTCGGGTTTTAATAAAATTGTTTCAATATTTCATATGCGTGTTAATTTTCAAAAGAAATACTTGTATACGTAGGTTGTAAATATAGTTATAGCTAATAATATTATGTGATATAGTCTTAAAACTTTTATTGGATAATTAATGTCCTCTATTTGACTATTTGACTATTTAAGTATTGTTCCGAACAGACCTAAATAATTTTTATATTTTTATTTTACTCAATTATTCTGTGAATTATGTGTTTTACAAAGAATGTATTAATTTTTATGAAAAATATTTGCAGTGCACTTAACTTTATACAGAATATGGAATGACTATCGTGCATTGTTGTTTGCAATTATAATACATTGATATTGATTTTAGTAATAATGCATCAAGTCATTTATTTCGAAGTTCAATTTATCTGTATTTATAATAAATATAGGTATTTTGTTGGGCTTACAATCGTTAACCGAATTTTCCCAAAAACCGTTTAAAACCCCCATTTTTGAGAACCGAAAACCGCTTCCTGGTTTTATTTTTAAATCTAAGAAGCGGTCATGGGTAACCGGTAGCCATAATTATATTTTGGGTTTTAAATTTATCGGTAATTGTTGAAAAAAAAAGTACTGACAATTTTCATGGTGCAAAAAAAAAAAATCATTATTTTTATATTATTATATCATAAATAGTATATTTGTTATTTATCATGCCTTCATTATTTTTACTTAGTATTTTTATTTATAAAAATGTAATCTCTTATTTCATAATACCTATTATTGTATTAAACAAAACATTTAATTTTATTGGTATATTTTAATAGTAGGTACATAGCTAAATATATATATATATAAATTATATGCTCTTGTGTTGTCATTCGTCACAAATTGTTTGTAGCTGCTGTAACGAAATTGAATTTAAGATAACAAAAATTAAAACATAGTCGTCAATGTTATTTATGGTTATTATTTTCTACTTCCCATGAATTGTCATATTATGCCATTCCATGTACTAAACGTGAAGTATATATTAGATTATTCAGTTTATCGACTTATTGGCGATTATTAAAACCGTGGACATATTATATAGGTTAGGTATGTAAAAAGTTCACGCATTATATACGAGGTATATATACGTTATTTCGTGGTTAAAGAAATATTGAAGTGACAGCATGTACGATTGTGAAAAAATCGTTGTTTACGACCATTATTTTATAATTAATATGAATTCTTTATAACTGTGTTATTTTTGATCGCAACGAAGCTTACTTTTTCATAGGACTTATTTTCTAAATAATTTTAATAACCTAACAAATATTCTGGGGTCGGAAAGCAGAGATCAAAATGTTAAACGACGAATAGTCATAAATATTATAAATGTTTATCAAAACTTCAAAAGTCTACTTAAATTGTAATTAAATGTTTAAAAAAAATTTAAAGTGGCTTAAAACTGGTAACTAGTTATGAGCAGTTGGAAGCGGTTTTTAACCGAGAAATTGTAAATACCAATTTTTGAAATATTCAAAGAACCATTTCTTGATATCTATGTATTTAACAAACCATTTAATACTGGTTACCGGTTCTCAACATTTTTCGGTCCCTAACGGATCCGGTTGCCGCTATATTCGAGCGATTTTAAACCCTGGCATTTTTTTTTTTTTTTAATCCAAAAAAATTATATTTTACAGTGAATTTCTCTATTTATCTATTTTCTCATAAAAAATAAAAAACAATTTTCAAGTACTGTATATTTTAGTTTTGATACCAATAGTTCTGAAATGTAATAGGTAAAATATAAAATAATGATTTGTTTGTTTTTTTTTTCTATTGCAATGATGATCTTATGTATATTATGATGATCTATTATTAACCATTGTTTACACTCAAGTTATCATTATGATTAATTTATACTTTTAGGGTTTAATTGTAATAGTTATAGAGTTTTACCATTTAATTCGCAGATAAGTGTAAGGTAGTTTCCACTACTAATAGTTGATGTTCCGGTCCATTAAGACGTAATCTCAAAAAATAATAGTTGCTACAGAAAAATATTCGCTACCTAATGTTTTTAAAATGTCTTCAAATGATCCACAAATATATAAAATAAAATTTTATAACTGTATATTATATACAAAAAACATATTTATATCTTGGTTCGTACTATTTCTTGAAAATAATATTTTTTTTTTTTTTTGTAATTTTAAGGAACTTTATTTTTTTTTTTTAAGAATATTCCGGTTTCTAAATTTCTCTGAGTATCGTATTAAAAATTCCAGAGCCTCCTGGGTAATCATGTAAGGTTTTTACTCGTATCGTGTCTCTGAAGACTTCATTTTTATTTGTTTTAAAATAAATCATTTTCAAAGTCTATGAAAATACGCTAATGCCATTATATACACATATTTTACGGAAGTACAAAATAATAATTTCGGGAAGTTTCTAATAGTAAATTTAATTTTAAAAGTATATTATATAATATATATATATATATATAAATATATAAAGAGACAAAGAGAGGAAGAGTGAAAAAGAGAGAAAGAGAAAGAGATAGACAGACAGACAGGTAGAGAGACTGAGAGTAAGAAATATATCTAGAATATGGTGTATTCTTATGAAAAATGGAACTAGCTATTGGAAATGTGCATAATATAAAGCGAAAAATTGGTTCCGATTCGGACGTCAGACAAGGTTGTGCTAAAAATAATATATCA
Organism: Pemphigus obesinymphae; assembly: GCA_025469235.1. Classification (NCBI taxonomy): domain Eukaryota; kingdom Metazoa; phylum Arthropoda; class Insecta; order Hemiptera; family Aphididae; genus Pemphigus; species Pemphigus obesinymphae. The sequence continues at coordinate 71,798 of JAIPRL010000592.1, forward strand.
TTTCAGCGTCGTATGATTTATGTATTAATTCGATTTTATATGTTTTACGTTTTCCTGTCATAGTTGATATTGATTATCGAACATTTTTAACCATCAGCAAAATCGATTCTTGTACATATTATAATAAAGGAAAACGAATAAAACATAATATAGGTACTTTTTTTGCACATATCCGTATACATCAAAAGGTGGTGGAACAAACTGAACAACATTCATTTTAACATATTTTATTTTATTTTCACATAATATACATAAAAACGAAAATCCAATAAAACGTTAATTTACAAAAAAATAAATAAAAACATAAAAACATTGTTGTTAAATATACAATGATTTTCAGGCTTAAAGTAGTTATAACGTTTATAATATAAACCAAAACAATATTAATACTTCATAACGAAATACACTAAAATGTGTTCAACCAATATCACAAGGCGATAATATTGATTTTTAATTCCTTGTCAATATAATGATTATTTGTTTAAATATATATATTTTTTTACGGCCATGAAGCATTTTAATTAATGAAATATATTTATTGTAATTGTACATGCATAACTTATAACTTATAACTTTTCATAAAAATTATAATACTAAAATGTATGCGTATTGAAATCACATACATGGATTATAACAACTATAACACAGACTTTGATTATTTTTATTTTTCCCATAAATATATATTAATCATTATTATACATATATTTACAATAATATAATAATTAAATTTTCAATTCTATATTTAAGTATAAGTTCAATATTATTATTGGAAACTTTTATCATTTATATTATACGAATGTTTGGTAATACAACTTGTGAATGTAACGACTATTATTATAGTTTTCTGTATTTCTAATAATTATACATAATATAATAATATAATATATTATTTTATGTACACAAATGCGTGTAATGACCCAAATATTGATAATATACATCTCATTACCGGATGATATTAATATTCTGAGCTAATTTTAAGTTAAACGGAAATGTCAGTTCATTACATTTAAACATCGTTAGCATGCATTTACGCATTACTAATTGCTAATTTGCCAAACTTTTTGATCATTCGATTATTATATATTAATATTTATATCATTTTCCAAATGCGTTGAATTCTAAACCATTCGATTCATACTCTTGGTAATATCCGGGATAAATACATCTTTCGACCCTACAGCACTCTTTTCTAGAACGATCAAAAAATTGGAATTTAATATTAATACGCTTAGAACTATTAGAAAGACTTTATATATTTAATAATGTACCATTAAAGTTTAACTATATTTAGAAGTTTTCTACTTTATTTTATAAACATGACGTACATCAAATTTATTAATGACTATAGATGTTTTCACGGTGTGAAATTAATAAGGGTTTACTAAAAAACTGACTAAACGTAAAATATAATTTATATAAATCGGTTTGGAAAAGTTTTTTTCTTTATTTATTATTGTAATTTTTCACGATTCTCCAACGCATTAGTAGTGAAGAGTCGTATTGAATAAAATTTCATTAGACATATGGATAACATAATGAAGTTATCAATAGTATATTAAAAATATAATACTATTGTTTCTCTAGGTTCTTCCCCAATTTCGGTTTGTAAAAAAGTCAATTATTAAATTTTAATTTGTCTGTAGATATATGTAATTTGTATTATTTAGTAGAAAAAAATTGTTCAACTTAAAAAAAAAATGTATACGAATAGTGAATCCATCATCCCCTTTGGTCCTCACACAGGATAGTGAATAATTATTTAAAACTATAATGCATTTTAAAGTAAAGATGTATTTTTGTATCTTAAAGATAATTCTGATCATAATATTATTAGAAAATAAAAAGTAACTATGACAGTTTTATTTTTTATTTTGTTATTTTCACTACATTTGTAAAATATTTTAATTGAAAAAAGTAATTATTTTTTACACTTAATAAAACAAATCAAAACTAAACTTTTACTTCAAAACTCCAGTTCAACTCCTTCTGTTGGAAAAAAAACAGATATATAAAAAAATGAATTAATTAAAAAAAAATGCGCTATCTTAAAACCAATTTATTTTTTGTTTTGCTCAGAATCTAAGATAATTACAATTAAAATTAATTTGTCTAATTTTTGGGAGTAATGCGATACAGCAAAAATTATTATTGTTTAGTGACAATTAATTTTAATGCATTATTATTGTTGAGTTAATATATCTGTAAATATGTCTACATAGTCCTAATAAATAACCCATAAAAATACCTAAAAACACATATCCATTGTCCAATGTTGCTGATTTATATTAAATTATTTTTACAATTGTTCCTTCTTCTCTAGTCCCCTTTAATGATTTTTAGTTTTCATTTTTAAATGAATATATTTTATAAAGTACCTAATACAAATCGTATATATATAAATACAAAGATTTTCAATTACCTAACAACATTATATTGAAAGGAGGTGGGAATATACGTTTTTAAAATTTTATTTTGACAAACTAAAATCTATTTATTAATTATTGATGTATTTGAGTTGAACATTTTTTTCTAATTTATATTAAATATGACATTATTTCACAGAATATAAAAAAAATTATTGTACGAATTAACTACAATAAACTAGATTCCTACTAAAATCATTGTTTATCTACTATTAGAATACAATAAATTATTCACATATTAAAAAAAAAAAAAAACAATGTACTAAAATAAATATTTTAATGACCAGAGTAACAATATATTTGGTTTAATGCCTTTTACACACATTTAATAAAACATAATTATACTACTAAGCAATATATTCAAAGTATCTCTGAATATGTTGAATAATGAATGAATCTTATACTTTATTATTTTTATAATAAAAAGTCTCATATTATGACAGAATAAAACGATTTACTCGTGTGACCTTATTTAAAACATGAAATATACATCAAAACGAAAATAATTTGAGAACAATGTATTTAGGACAGTTTAAAACTAACGGTATACAATTTAATAATATATTTTCGTAAACGAGTATAATCAATATACTTTTAAAAACTGAAAATTCAGTGATATTCAAATCTTCTACAATAATCTCGTATTATATATTAATGTAAGTATACTAATTTCGTGCAGATATCATTAAACTCATACCTATGAACAATTTAATGATAGCAAACAACAATATATTTGTTAGGAATAATATTTTGTTGTTGGCAACCATTCAAGAATTTCCATTAATAAAAAACAATTTCCTATATAACCTCTCCACATACATGTTTAACACGTATACTATAATTCACGATATTTTTGAGGTTTCATCGTGTGTTTAGTGGGTTTAAATGGAATATTAATATACTCAACACTTCAGATTAAATTAATGGATATAAAACAGATTAAACCATAAAACTGCATAGAAACCGAATTTCTTTTATAATTGATAATATGACTGATAACTGATGTCGCCATTATTACAATATCTAAGAGTGTGTTATTTTTATATAAATAAATAAATAATTTTTGTTCAAAGGTATGAACAATAGTTTTAATTTTATACGATTCGCTTTAACTTTTTGGTTTATTGAGAAACTATTCTAGGATAATAAATTGTCAATACAACTAGAAAACCAAATATTAAAAGAATATAGTCTTTATTTTATGTTTTAAGCCTTTTAAATAATTCTCGAAAGTTGATTATTTTAACGATTTACATATATATATATATATATATATATATATGTTAAACAAACATCAGTAATAAAAATCATAATAATAATCATCATAATTTTATGATCCATTAAAACGAAACGAATTGTATATTATTTCAAAAAACAGCAAATATTATATTTTAGTTACAAATTATTCTTAAATTTTACCGGAAAAACAATTTGGTTTACTTAAATCAAATAAATGCAAAAAAAAAAAAAATCTACGTTTGAAACTGGAACTTAAAACGAAAATTTTTCCTATATAACACGCTTGGCTTGTCAAAACACAATAAATATTTAAGAACACCGTATGCAAGCATAAATGTCGTATGTTCGTATGTTTATATATTTTTACCAAATATATATATACATTAAAATTTTTTTACACTGTAACTTTTAGTGAGATGGCGATATATACCACACAATGTCATTGTGATATTTATTTACATGGAAAAATATAGTTTATAGAGTATGATAGCAGTGAAATCCCACTAATGTCCAGTCCATTTTAGCTTAGCATTTGCAACAGCATATATATTATTGTGAACACAGCACAATTGGAGATGGCGAACGACCCCGAAGTTGAGCTACGGACGCCGTGTTGCATGGCCGCCGGTACTTCGGCTAAAAAATATAAAATATAAAAATAATAATATTATACGCATTAAAATGTTGTCGAACACAGTATAATTTATTATTTTGTGCACCGTATAATCTAAGGCCGTGCAGTGTTTACGGGGGCACAAATTATGTGTAGTGTTCGACACCTCTCTCTATTAATTCATTTAAACTTAATTTTGACTCAACATGCAATTTGGTCACCTACATTATAATCGTTCCATTATGTCCGTATCAACGAATTTTCTCACACAGCCCGTAATTTTTTAGTTCACAGTGGGCATACATCAATAAAATTTCATTAGTGCACGAGTAAAAATATTTAATTATAGCATATACGATACATATTATATACATATACGACGTATTATATTATATACTCGTTTAATTCGTGTTATTATATACTCATTACCGTATACATCTAACACGGTATACGCAGAATAATTCTCCAAGAACAAACCTATTTTTTTTTCTTTACAGTATAGAATATCGGAATAACATGAAGTATAATTACGCATTTTTACAATTTTACGGATTTTCAACAGTTATTTTCGTAATTATTTAAAACTGATCTTTCACATGTAGGCATAGCATTATTCATGACTAATAATTAAAATTCCTAACATAAATGGTTCATACATACAATATTTCGTGTGCATGCATAAGTTCTATTTATTTATTTTTTAATTAAATCATCTAAAACTCATTAAAATAATTTAATTAATCATAACATAAAATATGCACATAATATGTGTATGAAAAAATTATTAATTTATATGTGTTTTATGTGGTTGGTATAAATATTAATTATAGTGCTTATTTCTAAACTGAAAGATTTGATTGATCAGATATGTTTTTCTTGATAATTATACATGTTATTAGTATATATTTTAATGTAAAATAATTATGAACATTATTTAATCTATATCATTATGTATAATATTACAATGAAAGAGAAAATTTGCAATAAAAAATTTAATATATGGAAAAGAAAACGAATCAATAAAAATGGAAAATAATAAATATAAAATGTGCATATTTTTTTTTTAAATTAAGTATTTTATATTAATAAAAAATAAAATATAAGTTATAAATATAGTTAGGTTTTCCAATTAATAATGTCTACATTTTTATTTCTCTGTTAAGCTGTTGATATTTGGTATAAATTATAATGTAAAATAATTAAAGTAATAATCGTTCGCTCGTCTGAACCGGTTGTGTCGTTCATTCGTATCATATTGTTTTATTTATAAACGTCATTTCTTAATTACATCGCCATGTCAAATTCTCAAAAAAAAAAAAAAAACACCGAAACCTAATTACAGAAATATCATTACTGATCAGCTAAATAACTCACGGAAACTATAAATGAAATGAAAAATTCACAGAATAAAATGATAGCCTCCCTCAATTCTTGTCGTAAAACAATAAAGAATCAAGGAAAAAAAAATTTTTCTATTGACTCTAAACTTGATTTATTATCTACCCAACTTATTGAAGTAACAAATGAAAATAAATCATTAAATACAAAAATTGAACCGTTAGAACAAAATAAAGAATCTTGAACATGGTAAGGTTAATGCTTTCTTATCATTCTGACAAATTATACTTAGTAATAATAGATCGCGAATCCAGATCCTTGTAACTATATTCTATTAATATTCTTGAACAAACTGTTTCTTTATCAAACCAAAATAACTCTGGAATTGTTCGTGAATTATTTAATACTATGGGTACGGCTATTAATCCAGTCTCGTTACATCGTCTAGGAAATAATTTGAATAAACCTCGAACTTTACGAGCTTTTTGTGTTAAACTACCTACACTGTTACTATCTATCTGAAGTTTTTGATATTGAACTATTAAATTATTTGAACTTAAAATACAACTTTTAAGCGCTATTCATTTTAAAGACAATTGTGTATCAGAAGATAAAACATTACAGCAGCATAACTATTTGAAAGAAATCATATCTGATCTTAAGTCTCGTAGAGAAGCTGGTGAAACTGATTTATTCATTATGTATATGTCAACAACTTGTCAATCATTTCAAAAAAGTATCAACGAAATATTCAACATATCCATATACTAACAAATGGTATAAATACAAAATTAAATTTTTTTAACCGTTATGTTTAAATTTTCAATTACGACATTATCATATCTGAAACCTGGCTATCGAACAATATACAAGATGCGGAACTTAATCTCGGCGTGCAATATTACATTTTTCTTTGCGATAGGTACACTATACTCGATGTTGGTATTCATGGTGATAGTGTGTTTATCGCAGTTTCAATAAATTTTCCTACCCCCGTTTCATCATAAACAATAATGTAATTGAGCAAGTATTTGTAAAAATTAATTTAAACTATTGTTGGATCTTCGTATATTTTTTCTAGTTTTGATTTTGATATGTATAATGAACATTTCAATGTTGTAAAAAATATTATACATAATAACTTAAATTCAAAATTAAGATGACTATAATCTTTCTAAGATTAAATGGACATCAGTCAAGAACACTGTAGTTCGAATATTACTATAAGCACTTATGAATCAGATACCTTATCTATTATATATCATACCAATTTAGATCAGATATAACTCTATAGTTAATAACTCAGATGCACTATTAGACCTTGTATTTTCTAATAGATAATACTTATGTTTCTCCTGAAAAAATTGCTCTAGTGTCAATTGACTTTCTTTATCATCCTGCTTTAAAAATTGTACTACCAATTATATCATATAATAAATTGTCTTATAATTAAGAAGTGTAAATTTTACAACTCATGATTATAACTTAATAAGATCTTGTTTACCTTCCATTAAATGGACTTACCTATTTTATACATTAAACACGAATCAGGGGGTAGCTGTTTTATATAATTGTATTTTTAATGCTATCAATTCAAATTGTTTTATACTGTATTTATACAACCCTAATCATCCAATGAGGTTTAGAAAATTGTTAAAGAAACTCGTTTTGAAGAAAAAAATAGTACATACAATATTTAAACATACACCTACCCCCACAAATTATAATACTTTTTAAAATATATTTTCACAATGCAAAATTCAAAGTAAATTAAATTATACATTTTATATTAACAAAACTCAAAATTCTATTAACATTTGTCCGAAACTGTTTTGGAAATTTATAAATAGCAAACAATTTAACTCATCTTTGCCATAAATTATGTCTTATGATAATAACTAGTATTCTAATGGTAATAAAATTGCTGAGTGTTTTGCTAATTATTTTTCTAGTACTTATTTATAATAAATTTAATAATTTATCTTCGATTGAGGGAAACTTAACTAATCAAAATAATTCATTATTTGTGAATTTAAATTATTATGTACATACATTAGAAGATGTTTTTACTAAACAAAAATATCTCTTACAAAATATGTCTTGGTCCTGATATCCAATATATTCTTCACTCAATGTAAATTTGTTCTTCCTATTCCCTTTCTTTTACTATTTAATAAATCTCTTAAAACTGATATATTTCCTGATAAATGGAAAATCAGTTACGCATCGCCAATTTTTAAAAATGGAAATAAAATCCAAATAAATAATTATTGTTCAATAACTGATATATCCATAATTCCTAAAAAAATTGAAATACTGTTCAGAATAATATCTACCCTTTATTCAAAAATATCATCATAGAATAACAACACGGGTTTATCTGTGGTCGATCAATTAATATCAATATTTTAGTTTTTTAAAAATGTATTTTAGAAACTTTTGGGCTTCAAGATGATGTCATATATACCGATTTTTCTAAAGCTTCTGACAGAATTGATTCTTGTATCTATGTTACTAAATTTAGGAATTCGGGATACTGTCTACTCCTGGTTAGATTATTTTTTAACTGGTAGGAAACAATATTTTAAACTCAAAAATGTCTATTCTTATGATTTTATATTAGTTCTGATGTTTTTCAAGGTCCATACCTAGCTCTACTTTTGTTCAATCAATTTATTAATGATAAAAATATTTCGAACACTCATATACTAATTTATGCAGACGATTTTCAATTGCTTTCGGTTATAAAGACCCCAAAAGATATTACTCCTTCACAATATGATATTAACCCCCTAGGTCATTTGTGAACCAAAAACAATTTTGATTTGAATATTGCTAAATGTAAAATAATGACTTTTTTAAAAAACAAACCTAAATTATTTAATCATTATTACCAGCAAAGAACTAAATAGAGTACACTATAATAAAGATTTCGGTATTGATTTTAACTCAACCTTATCATTTTCTGAACACTAAAACTACATTCTGAATGAAGCTTCTTTTGTGTTAGGTTTCATTAATCGTAATTTTAAAGATTTTAATAATCCATCTACTCTCAAAACTTTATGCTGTTATGTTGTTATGCTCATTCTATATTTGATTATAAATCCATAGTATGGTCACCATACACAGATGGTCCATCACTAGTTCTGGAATTTTTACAAAATCATTTTTGATGATTAGTTTCGACAAAATTTAATGTTCTTCGTCCACCTCATTCATTAAATCAACCGTTACTAAAATTCCTAAAACTCAAGCCTTTAAAAATCAAAAGAAGTAAAACCGACATATTTTTTAAACTATTGAACGGATTTATTGATTGTACTGAATTATATAATAAATTAAAATGTTTGTTCATAATATTAGAACCAGACAATTTTAAAAATTATATATGCCATTCTAACATGCTAATTATTGTTTATATTTACTTATAAATATATCGATGCAATTAATGCATTGATGTTAACTTGTTTTATCATGTATTTGTTTCTTCATTCAATGTTTATTTAAATAATTTAGTTAAAGAAATTTAAACTATTATTATTATATTATAATTCTTTATTTTTATTGTAGTTATCGATGCACTTGTTGACGGCTGTAAATATATTTGTATTGTGTACTTCCCCGTTTAAATTAAATTAACACAAATAAATAATTATCCATATAAAAAATAATAACTCAATAAATAACAATTTCTAATAATAAATGCATAATGCCCTTATAACAATAATTCAATATTTGGTTGACATTTGTAATTATTTTTAAAAAGTGCATTTCTAGTATTGACTAGTATAGTATTGATAGTATTGATCCTACTACAAAATACTAATTTAAAAGTTTTCCGTCTGATTTTTTTTTTTTTTTAAATTGATTTTTAAATTGTACGAATTTGAATTATCATATACGATTTTAAAAATACGTTATGTTCAAGATCTTCTATTTGTAAACAGTTACATAAAAATAAGAATGATTATTTAAATATAATGAAGTCGCGGTGATTAAAATAATTCTGTTTTAAAATATTTATTAATTTATATCTGGCGTATTAATAGTTATAAATAATTCTTATTTTTAGACAAATTTTTTAGTTTGAATATTAGATATTTAGATGAAGGTATACAATATAAAATAATGTCTAATTACAAAAAATATTCATTTAATAAATAAATAAGTTCAAGCATGATTAATGTTTTATTTCTACTGAAATTCAATTATCTCATAAAAACAGAATTACTTGGCTAGGATTTTATAAACACATAGATAAACTGTGTAATCGGAGTTTCTAGAGTTATCGCAATTCAGTCATGCTTAAAATTGAACGCAACTGATCCGGTGGATCAACTGGATAATTCCATGCCAAAAAATGTTTTATGAGGTTCTACTCGTATATTATTTTAATTACATTTATACTTTTTTATTTTGGAAAAATGGCGAATAAAATTAAAATACGCATCGCTTGCTGAAACAAGACCATTGAAATAGATATTTCAATGGATATTTAGTCAAATCTAAAATTTGATATTTTAATAAACTAAATAATAAATATAAAATATATTTTAAGCACGCAAATTAGTTTTCAATTTAATTTATTTGTAATTATTTTGTTCAAAAAATATTACTCTGTTATTTATCAATAACAGTAAATAATTTGATTATTCCATAATTTAATTTTGCAATCAACATTATATTTTAACTTATTATACACTGTAATAAAATATATTTCAGAAAATTCGTTGGATAATAAGATACAATAATATTTATCGATCACCAATTCATTAATATAATATGTTTGGCACTAAATTGTATTAAGTAATTTATTATTTTTTATTTTTTTATTTCGAATTTCATCTCGTAGTGCAATATATATATACAATATACTTTTTACCTATTATGACTTAGTATTTGTACGTATTTAATAAATTTAATATATGATGGAGATAGATAATGAATGTCTCTCAAATATTTAAAAAATATTTTTTCTTATCACTAAGTTCAATATTATTGAGATATGCCATTGTAATGGATATTGGGCGACAATGTTAATTATTAAAAATAAATAGTCTTTTAAATTTGTTTTTAACACATCTATAGTTTTTACTACAAATTAATTAAATTAGATATTATAAAAAGTAAATAATAAATAAATATTTCATTTATCATTTATATATGTCATTATTTGGGTATAATATCAAAATATTTTATGTTATATAATGTTCTAAACGCCCAATCGCCCATTGTAATGGCATAACATTTAAGGTGCAATAAAATGATAACGGTCAGTGGTAATAACAATATAAGTTAAAATATGTTTACAATATTAGTGTAGACAAATTTAAAAAAAATATGGAATTTTAAATTTTTAGTGTTTTTTTTTTTTTGATAATAAAAAAATATTTGGAATGATAAACTAAAGCAAACGTATATGTTATCAATAAAAACTTCCACTATTGTTAAATATTAGGTTCGTATTTTATTCTTATCATTTTTTAATTATTCTACACATATTTTACATATATATTTATGTATTATGAAACTAACTCATGAAATTAAATTTTATAACTACTTTTATATTATAATGTTATCGCACTGAAACCTGAAAGGAATATATAATATTTCTTATAATGAAGAATTTCCTTTCCTATTATCATTATAATATTATTATTCTTTTTTAGAATACTTTATAAATATATTAATTTATAATTATGATAGGTAAACTTAAATACTTTTAATTTTTAATGTTTGTAACAGTTCGTTGTGTGTTAAATCTTAAAACTTATCCAATTTAAACACCGAAAGAAGAGTATTATTATTTAGAATTCATTATCAACCCAAACAAACAATACGAATAGAAATTATGTTTAACAGTTTATCATAAAATATTACTATTTAAATTATAAACATACCCATATTAAATTTCATGATTCGTATACATAAGTTATACCGTATACGTATATATGGTATATAATGTTAATATATATTGCCATATAATATATGAAAAAAATATTTTCCTAAAAAGTTATAACTATATGTTATACCTGTATCCTTTTCTTACAACACGTCACCCTATGTTAATGTATAGCTGGTATCTATATAATAAAAATATTAATGATATACTAGGATTTGTATGGCTCTTCGTCCAATTGATATGAATCATGAGTGAAATACAAGAATGTTTCGGAAATATCCTGAAAAACATCTACTTTTGAAAAGAAATTATTTGAACATATTTGACGAATTTTTTTTTTAGTTTTTAGTCATTCAACGTTATGAACAGATGTTTATCTCGTATTTTTTTTTAACGGTTAATTGAAAAATAAAATATTTATTTTTACCGGAGAACTGTTAATGTATAATTAAATACATAACGAAAAATTCAAACAAGCATCTGATTTATTTATTTATTTTGTCAAATGTCAAGCGAGTACCGGTTTTTTTACTACAAAAATATGCTTTTTGTCACTAATATCTTGTATCCTAAATTCAAGCAAAATATATCACTCACAATTATTTTGGAACTCTATATTTCTAGGTATGTAAAAAGTATATAAAAATACAAATAACAGTTTTGTTGCATCGTCTAGGTAAGAATTAAGTAAGTATATAATATAAAAATATATAACTATTTAAATCTTATAATAATATAATTAAAATATTTGTCAAATCACACAATGATAACAACCAATATAATTATGAATTTGTCAAAAACAAGTTGAACGTCATTTAAATACATTTTTGTAAATCGAATATAAATAATATATATATATATATATATATATAGGAATACCTAATATAAGTTAACTAAATATTAAATTAATAAAGAGAACGTCATAAAAACAAATTTTATCGTACTAAAATAACATTTATTAAAGTTCAATTACCTAACGTTTAAAAAAATTGCATTTAAACTTATTTTAAATTAATAAAATAAAAAAACTAAAGTGAGACTTATTTTTCTGATTTGATAATAGGCGTTTTTACTCTAAAAATACATTATAACCCCATTTTAACAGTTTTACGTCAATACAATTATTTTCAATAAATATTTTGATTACACAACGAAGTGAAACTGACACAAGAATAATTTTGAATTACTTTTAAAATGTTTTAAATTTTTAGATTTTTATATTTCTTAAATTTCTGTAAAAATTACTTATTGACAATTCCTTAAAAACTGACTGTCCGGTGCTTCAAAATAAAACAAATAAATAAAAATGCGATTATATTTCTTCAATAATATTTATTTATATTATGATAGAATAAACAAACATTGTGTAACAAGATATGTAACAAACGTGACAAAATATTTCAATAATATTTTAGTTTTTAATGTAAAAAATATGATATTTTCTTTACTTTTAATATTATTTATAATTTATTCATAATACTATTATTCATTTTATAGAAAAATAACTGTTTTTCGAAAAAATATTTATAAATTATGCACTTAGTTAGTAAAAATTTGCCAAATATGCGAAAAAAAATAAAAATACAATTTTAAATACAAACTCATTGTTTAATAAAACACGTTTGTATACCATTTAGCTATGTTGTCGATTTTTACTTAAAAAGATGCAAACTTCTAGAAGTCTCTAACCTTAACAATGACATGCAATATCGAAAATAATTCAGTATTGGCTATAAATAACTTTGAGTTTACGTTGACAATTTAATGAAATATTGTAATTTTGTTCGATATCCAAATGGCCTGATAAACAAACATGATAATAATAATCGGATATGAATCATAATGATCGAATTATTTTTAAAAAAAAAGTGAAAGTTTATATTATAGAACGTTAGGTGAATTGATATAATATAGAGTTTGTGTCGTATATTATTCACCTACACAAACATGCGCATATTTAATACTTTAGTGGTCTACAATAAAAAGGGTTTGATCGTGGTATTTTTAAAATATTTAGGAGAGCTTTCTTATGCACAAATATGGATTATTATTTATAATAATAGGATATCAATATATTTTCTATTTATTTTGTTTTCTCTATTTTCAGAGTTGACCTTTTATGAGTAGTGTGTAGGTATCTTGTTTTGAATACAAGTCGTATCGAAGAATCAAAAACTATCGAATATTTAAAACAGTTTATGTTTAATTGGAAATTCGTGAGAACTCAAGAATGGTTCACGGTCTTAATAATACTATTGATAATTTACGAAAAAAAAAAAAAAAAATCATACTGTAGTGTAGTATAATATATATTTGTGACTTTTTTTGATATTGTTTTAATATATAAATAATGAAGAAGTCCATTAAGTAAATTAGAGTACTGTAAATAAATCAAATCAAATCAAGTAGATATTTGAAATTTCGAGAAAACTTAACCAAATCGTACTTAGTAGTCAATCGATACTCGAAAATTGTATTGTCTGTTTTAATGCTTAAAAGAATATACCTGTGTCAATGCAACATTAGTATTGACAATATATAATATTATATAACATGATAATTAATTTCATCTCTGACAAAGTATATTAAATGTCAATAGTTCATTCATAATAATTGTTCACTCAATGTGTGTCGTATTCACCTGCTATTAGTTTCACTTTACTTCATTTATTTTTGTATGTTGTCGATGAATGAAGGTTTCATTAAGCAATAAAAATAAATACTACTTTTTCTTAATTTAGAATATAGTGAAAAATGTTATGTTGATTTGGGCTTCCATTATTTATACGGCTTTAAACTATATACATTTTATTTATTAATGGACCTTTTAATCTTGTTTGTAGCTTACTTTTTGCGTCTTAAACACGTAAATCAATTGGTATATATGTATGTATATATATATATATATATATAAATAAAAATTAATTATATTTAAAACCTATATATATATTTATATTACATATATATATATATATATATATATATAATATATATATTTATTTATTTACACGAATACTTACATTGAAGTACATGCACGTGAATTGTGGCCGGCGATATGTTTTGAGGTTGACATGTATAATTGCCGCTGTCCGATGTGTTTGTATATGGCATTATCAGGTCACTCTCCGTGCTGTTTATGTGCACGATAAGACCCCGATCCGTGTCGAAATTGATCATCCGATCGGAATGGTACCAAAACACGAACAGTGGTGCCTGTGTGGACCCTTGCAACCGACACACCAGTCTTAGGCTACTGCCACTCATTATATAGAGGTCTGGAGCGCCGAGGATTTCTGCTTTGGCCTCTGGTAGATAGAATATAGAGTAAAAGGATAACAGAAAAAAAAAATGATATAGTTAGTGTTTACTCACGTAAAATGTCATATTTGATAACGGTAAGATTGAAAGGACAACAAAACACTCATGAAGTATTATATGGCTTTATCGATCTGTTATTTTTACATATATTATTTATATTTTTATAGTTATTTTTTATCTGGACGATAAATCAAAATGTTTACGCTTACAAGGTATAGAACATATTGGTACCTACATATTTATATATATTAATATTTTAGGACATATAGAGCGTGCCCAATGAATTTATTATCATTTTTCATAGATAAATAATAATTTTATATTTTATATTTAAACATAATTTCGTTTGCCTTCGGAATAGAGAGATACTAATATACAAAATTATTTCGGTAATAAACCTAATCGAGCACTAGAACAAGTATTATTTTTTTTTTAATTTCCTTATTACCGTAGGACACCTATATATTAATTCTACCCATGCGTATGTATTGATTTTTTAATTTCAACTATTACGGTTATGTATAATTTCATAAAATGAAAGTTTTTAATGGTTTAAATTATAATTTTAATGAATCACATGAAAATTTAGGCAAATTTTGATAAAATGTTTTGTAAACGATAAAAATTAAATTTAGGAAGGACGATTTTTATAACGCGATTGCCTAATTTTTTCTGTGAATATTAGTCTTTTTAGTTTTAACTAAACATCTATTATATTATTTCACTAAACAGTTTTAACGAATTTGATTTGTTTTAATTTTTATTTATTCCTTGTTAATTTATAAGTTTTTATATTTTTGTTAAACGACAACACGTTTACTAATACACACGTATACATATTGAAATTTATATATTTATTAGTATTATATTATTAGTTATATTATTATATATACATATATTATATATAGTTATATTATTAGTATATTTTTTAATAAATTTTTAGAAAAATTCTTATAATATTCTTAATAGAAAACGTTATACTCTTACCTAATTAGTAATTTTCCATATAGTATTAAATATAAGTATACATTTTCAATTCATAAAGTATTTTTGTTACTAACCTGTAACTTTTAGATTTACAAAAATACTAGTCGTGGGATGTGTGGCTATACGACATTCGTATAAACCAGCGTCCGTTGCTTCCACTGGTGTAATTTCCAAATTCCACGTCTGAAAAATATGATAAATAACATTTAGTTATGTATCGCAATTGAGTAAGAGTTATATTAATGTGATAATAATTGTTTGTTTTAATTTAAAATAAATGCGTATTACTGTAATATATAACATAAAGTAATAATCTAAAAAATTCTATGAACAGGTATTAAATTTACTAAATACCATATACAAAATTCCGAATAAAGTAAATATACATTTTTTTCTAATTAATATATAGATCATAATATTGTTTTATTCACTTTTTAGATAAAATCTCGGTAACCCTAATAGGAATATTATTATAATCGTTCAAAATATAATAGTTATAAATATTCATATTTTCGAATTGTATGTTAAACTTCAATTAAAAATTCAATTTACTTATTCTAGGAAATAACATAATATATGTCGATGTTTTATAATAAATGACATGAGTAACAACAAAAAAGAGCAGTAAGCCGCATATGTTGCCTGATAATAACCGATACAATATGAGTTAGGAAATAAAATTAATGGACACAGTTTTCAGGAAATTATAATGATATTTGTACATCATTTTTCTTGGTTGGTTATTAAAACGATTTACAGATATTTTTAGCTATTATTAAATAAAAATATGAAATTTAACTCAATATGTTAGTGCAGGACTCGTGATTATTTTATTTTGTAACGTGGAATAAACATTTTCAAAAACAATTTACTTTTATGTACTGAATGTCATAATAATTTAATATAATTAAAAAATCACTTATATTTGTGAAAATAAATTACAAACAAAGTCAATGTATTTAGCGTAGTCAATTACATTATAGTAAATTAAATATTTCAATTATATAGATAACACTAGATAGGTACCTGACTAAAATACGTTTTAGAGTAAAATTATCAACATTGACTACGTGTTTATTACTGTAAAAAAAATATGTATATATTGATTTATCATTATTAGCTATATCTAGTATTTATCGCTTTATCCATTAATAATGTTAATTTAACATGCATTATTATATACTTATTATATATATTATAACAAAAATGTATTATAAAACTTTTGCGAATAATTATCAGTCTATATAACTTTATCATTTATAATAAAGGTACTGCAGAATACCTTTATACCTACCTGCAAATACCAAGCATTAACTTATTATGTCTTTATATAAACTGGTCCTGGTGAGATGCGGTATTTTAAGATTATTTTAACTTTGAACAATTACTTATTTATGATTCATATACGTATTTAATTTAATATATATATATATATTCAATATACATGGAATAAATTATAATATTGTATCATCCAACGGTAATATATTAGGTATTTGAAATTCAAAGCGATAAATGATTATAATAGGAATATGATCTTACACTTTGTCTTATATCGGCACAACAGTACCTGCATAGTGGTTTTTGCATACTGAATGATATTATGATACACGTACCTAATATATTCAATAAATATTTAATTTATTATTGAAATACACATGGGGTCTTGTACATTTTACTATTTTAATTTTAGTATTGAATGCCTTGAAGTAAAATAAATACTAATATGAAGGCTAATAATAATCAAAAACGTCAAATTTCTGGAAAATTGAAAAATTTTACGAAAACTCAATTTCCTATGATGATAGATATTATTCGTTTTGTAGTATAGTATTTTTATTACATATTCAGAAGGAACAATTTTAATTTTAAAATTATTAATATTATGGTCATTAGGGGATGAATTTATATGGACTAAAAACCCTCAAAAATATATGCTTTAAAAAATACTATAATATGCTACAAATTTTGCATTTATTTTTAATTTTGCACTTAAATATGCATTTGAAATTAAATATAATTGAAAAAATTTTATTAAAAAAAAAGGTAATACAATCAAACAAAATTATTTCATTTATTATTAATTTCATTGTCATCATTGATTCGTCTTTGATCGATCGTAATTTTATCAATATTAATTGCAGTGAATCGTTGACAAAGTCTACTATATAATTATACGTTGGAAAATTTTGAAACTCGTAATTTTAGAATGGTTTTTATTCAAACCGTAATTTGACAAACTTTTAAAGCTGAAAATAAGAATTCTTGAAAATTTAAGTTAAAAACAAAAATAAGCACTTATAAAAAAAACATGCTCAAAAAATAATAAATATATATTAAATATGCAAAAGAAATTAAAAAGTTAAAAATATACAAAATGTGCAAAATAAAATTGGTGGTACTTATATAAGAATGATATAAATCGCGCATATTTCTTATCAGATTTCAAATAGCTTATTCTAATAAATATATAAATTTGCATAAAAATCCTTTCTCTAGTCATTACATTTTGTTGTTCATAGTTGCTAGGGAGATAAAAAATCGAATATCACTCTTATCGTGAGTTTCTTCCAATACTTTTTTTTTCGTTTTATTAATTGTAGGTTTCTAAACATACGTATATTTACGTATGCAAATTAGATTAAAGTTGGTTAAATAAATTGTTATAAAACCTGGAATTTAGCACTATCGAAGTATAAACATTTTGAACTTGATTAGTTAAAAATATTACAATATTTTATCAATTCTAATTAGTTTAAAAATAAAATGACAACACAATACTTATCAGATTTGTATAACACTTTTGATAAATTAATGTTTTCAAAAAATTCAGTTAATAAATATATAAATCAGTACTTTGTTTATTTGATTATCCAACAGTTGAAATTTCTTGGTTTTAATTATAATTTATATCATAAATAATATAATTTTTAATATAAAAATATATAACACCATAAAAAATAAATTTAATGTTTTTATTTGTATTTATATGTTATTATTGTTACCATTTTCTTTATTAAGTAATTTATTCTTAGCATTTTTGCTAATAAACAGAAAAATCGATTTCATATTAATGTATATACAAATTATTTCCTATTAGATAATTAATTCATTTTTAAATAAAATGTATATTTAAAATTTGAGTGTATTATTTCATTTATTATTAAAATATTCGATACCTTTCCTAAAGATTTATAGAATAATTTATTTTAAGTTTTAATTATACTGATGTCTGATATAGTACACTAGTATAATATATAATTATACTAAATTATTATTTTTAAATGCATACATACAATGTCAAATGATCTTAGATTTTGACATAGCAAGAAATTTATTCATTTTATATTGAGTTTAGGTATATATATTTTTTTTTCATATATGAGATATGCATTTCTGGAAGAAAAAGTACTTTAAATGTTTTATTCAGCTGTAACCTAGAATGCGTGTATGGTTTACATTAAATAAATATTTTTTGAAAGTTCCTTTTACTTTTTCTGGAATTGTCGAAAAACAACTTAAAACCCACGACTATAAAGAAGAAACTTGATGGCACCCTAGATTAGATTATAAATTTTAATAAAAAAGAGGCTCAGTGTATCATTGAATAATTATGTATCACTTTTATTACATATTATAGATGTAGCCGATGTAGTTGGTATAATTTTTATCATATATTTTTGGTTTGTATAAAACGTAAAAAAAATGTTTTATTTTTGAATTATTCTTTATACAATATTTTTGTCTCCTAAACAGACCTAAACACTTATAGTATTTAACATTTTTTTTTCTCAGTTTATTTATTACTCTTTAAAATTCTAGTGTTATATCAAAACATATTTTATATTATCTAGATAAACTGCACTACTGTAAATTTGAGTACAAGCCTGTATATTATTATATATATAATATTGTTTAGAATTTAGAATTTATATAAAAAAATTGGATATAGATTTAAAAGAAACAAAATTAAAAGCTTTATTGGTTTGTAATTATCTGAATTATCAAATTATTTATAAGTATTTCATTTTTTTCATATATTAATTAAGTAATTAATATCTAGTTTGTTGAATACTATAATTTAATATATATTTTAATCAATTTATACTAAATTCCAATCTATACAAATTTCTCAGGTGATTAATATACTACTAGTGATTTTCTTTCAGAAACAATAATTAAAATAAAATATTTCTATTTGGTTTTACATTACAAATACAAAATACTACAAACGTACATTGACCAATTTAATGATTTTTTTATTCCAAGTTTCCTTTTTTTTAAATTATTTATTGCATTTTAAATGGAATAAATCTTAGGTTCAAAGCCAAAAAGTTCTAAGTCGATTTTTAGATTCTGATCAAAGCAAAAAATTTATTTGTTTTAACATAATGTGTGATGTCGATTCTAAGCTAAGCAAGGAATATATATATTGGTTTTAAGATTATAATGATTTTAATTAAATCATTATTTTGATCATTTATTTTAATTCTTTCAGATAGAAAAAATTAAGAATATATCAAATCTATTTAAATTTCATATCGTTTGTATCATTCAAAGAATACGAAAATCGAATTATTATTTTTTTTTCTTTACCAGGAGGAGTTTAATAGAAAAACATTTTTGTTAGCAAATTAGTACTAGCTGATGTTTTGAAAAGATAATTTTTGATTCTACTAGTCGTGTTCTTAAGCATAAAAAAAATCTATATTTTATAATGGCAATATCTTACAAATATATGGCAAATAACAAAATATATTTCTTATGGTTACCTACCTACTTTATTTAAACAATTATATTAAAATACTTAAAATCACTTATAATTTGATTTTTGAATACAATTATTTGTCTTTAATTTCAATTGTAAATTAATAAAAATTATACACTATTCTGACTGAGGAACAAAGGGATCAACTTCCAGTAATATATTATTCAGAATATTAAAAAAATTTTTTATTATTTTATAATACATTGTTTATTTTAAACTTATCCAAAAATGACATAAATAGCCTTATATATTATTATAGCGTATACAAATTTAAAATTTCAGTACAAAAATAGAACATTTTTCAAAAGGTGGTTTAAGACTTTTTGTTGATTCTGAATCTGCAATATATTAAACAATGGTTGCTTTTTTAATTGTATACAATTAAACAAAAGAATTAACTTGTATGCATTTATATAATACATTGTTTTTTCTTTATTTGATATATTATTGATTTTAAGATAAGTATATATTAGTTTCAACTTTCCGAAAAAAAAAGAAAACTATACCTACATATATTATAAAACGGTTATTTTTAACATACTTATACTACATATATATATAAATCCTCTTTGAATTAAATTTAATATTATTTCAACATTAAATAAATACTAAAAATAATTATTTGACAAATAAGTTCTAAAATTTTTATTAATTATTTACTATACCTAAATATAGATCCACCAACATAATTTGCAATGGTTTTTTGTCCAAAATGATACATTTTTAAAATAAGAAAAAACTCCAATGTTTATAAATATATAATATATATACTTACTAATCAAAGAAAAAAAAAATTTTTTCTATTTGAATCAAAGTTTATTATTTTAATAATTATTCATAAAGTTGTGTACTGTTAAATATATATATATTTTTTTTTTTACAAAATTTACAACAATGTCTTATGGTATTTACATACTTTACTAAAACCAAAGTAAAAGTTTTAAAAACACTTATTAGATAAATGAATAATTAAAATATAACCATTCATAAGTATGCAACTACAATAAATTAATGTTTTTATCACGTAATGAATATCAGAACAAATTATATATATTCCTACAAAACTGCACTATTACATATATTTATCTGATTTTGTCTATTGTCTTTATTACGATTATGTTTTAAATCAAAATATATAATACATGAATTGTTATAAATACCCTAATTACTATTTATACAAATTAATTAATAATAACATTGAATAATTTATTAAGTATTTATAAAAATATTCTTAATTAAAAACAGTATGTAAGTATTGCTAGATACTTATTGTACAATATTTAAAATAATATTATTGGCAATGTTAATTTTTTGTAATACGGCGTTGTATATATGCAAATTAAGTACATACACGTATAGCATGAATTTTGTTTCAATTATAATATGTATTCAAGATTTCAAGATTATAATTTGATTAAATCTCTGTTTCTTACAAGCTAATCAATATTATATTTTCTAAATTAAAATTTTCAGGATAACTCTAGTGAAATTTTGGTTTCATATATATTAATTAGTATTTAGTAACTATTATAGTATGTATTATATATATATATATATATATACTATTGGGTATTATAGAATATTTTTATGATTATACTATTTGAATATTGTTTGTTAATTATATATTTTTAACATTTTGGTCCAAATATATTATATTAAAACACTTATTAAATATTTAAATAAATAATGTATTGTATAGTAAATTTTTAAATAATCAAAGAAAACAAATAAATTTACACAATTGCAATTTATAAAAATCTAATTTAATACATACTCAAGCTGTTTTAAACCAAACCAATATCTATGTTTATTAAATAGTAAAAATAAATTAAACGTCAAACGAAGAGAAAACACATAATTGAAATACATTACTTTTACTTGAATAAAAGTAGTCCATGTCATTATACTTAAACTTTAGGCGCAACTATACAAAATTGAAAATAAATCTAACCTGTTTACATCTCATATCGTATGCCTCAGTCATAAAACTCCAAATTAAAAAATTGATTTTTATTTTCAAAAATAATTGATAAAAAAAAACAATATATGAAAATAAAAATGTATTCATTAATGTAAAAATTTCCATTAAATAATAAGATATATGTATATCAATGTGCAAGGCATATAGCCAACCAACAGCATTGGTTTGAAAAAATGTGAAAACGTGTAGGATTTTCAAAAAATACAAATGATGAAGATAAGAATGTAATTAATTACATATTTTTCAATAATTCAATGACATCATCTTGATTTTTCTTTAATTGTTTTATTTAAAATATACCAAGAGAGCTAATTGTTTTAAATGATAGTTGATTTATTTCATTTTTAGTTTTTCTGCAAACAACTTTTTATACAGACGAGTCTAATAGTTAAAATCTAATTCACATCTATATATTATTAATTCTAAATTTTTAGTTAATTCGTGGTCCGTCGCTATATTCCGTTAATATTATATAGTCCTACCTTTGGAAAATATTGTTAGATAAATTGACGCAACCCTATCATTACCTATATATCAATTATAAAATAAGTCGTATTTTTGAATGAATAATAGGTTTAATTAAATGCTATAAATTAAAATCATAAATAAATATGATAGTAATTAAAAAAACAAATTATGTTCATAAATAATTTATTATATTTATAAAATAATCTTTTCTATTTTTGATAAAATTTCATTTTGGTGTTACTGTCTTTGCAAATCATGTCCACGGTATGTAAATAAATAATGCAAATTCCACTAAAAATTAATATTTTCCAATCAAATTATTAAATCCTTAACTTATGATTTTCACTAAATTTTAAAACACTAATTTTAATATGTTCTATTTATACCATTTTCACGATTACTTTTATATTTTATAAATTGTACCTACTGACAATCGTCGAATACTGAAGGATATTATTTGAAACTTTTCGTTAAAATCTAAAATACGAAATTCTTATTTTAGTCAACAATTATATTTTAATTTTTTCAAATAGCTTTTTTAATATCTCCTATTGTAAATATATAATATAGCAATTATTTCATAATTATTTATGTATGCACAACTTTTAAAATATAATAATTGGAACACTTTATATGTTGTAAATTATTTCCATAATTAACGTATTCAAATGCATATACTGAATTTAAAAGGATATAAAAAAATCTAAGCCAGCGAAACGCAAAATACATTAACTTATCCGATATTTTAGTTGAGACATTCAAAAATTTTAACCGGAGAATGTTATGTCTGCAATACTATGATTAGTGCAGTATCTAACCTGAAGGCATCAAAATAATTATTAATACTATTTAAATCCAGTTAAGCACCTACGGACGTTGCCAGTGGTATAAACATCTGGTATCTACATAATTACAAGGAAACTATTAAGTAATTTAAATTAATATAGTCGTACATTATAAACCTCCAAGTGATAATTTGCCATTTATTTATAATTGCTTCTAAACTGTTTCAAGGATTTTAAGCGCCCAAACGCTTATATTAGTGAATAACATAATCATATGTTAGTAAACATAATGGTACTTTTAACAGTTTCAATGTAATCTAGTTAAAATATTTTAAAATTGATTGGAAACCGTAAATCAATGCATCTTATATTTAATTTTGTATGCATTGCTAGAACATTTGGAATTTTATTTATAATGTACAAACTCTGTGCAAAATGATATACTTATGTCATATAGATATTATATCATTGTACACTATATTTTATTATATTTCTTAATTTTTATTGGAATTTTACGAGACTTAAGTGAATATTGTCCCGCATCATCTCCTTTTATTTAAGGAAAAACAATAATACATTTTTTGTATACGTATTACTAATAAATATGTAAAATTAATTTATAACGATAGAGGATACAACGGTATATTTTTGGTATAACTATTCCGAGCAATGTCTATGATTGGTTTCCCATCTTGTGTCATAAAAACAAGTACATGGAGACCAAGCTTCGTTAAAGAAAATCGTGACGAAAAGGTTACATGATTAAATCGCCCCAGGCTGTGTTTCGGATATATCAGTGACTAATTTTACCCACGTAGTATAGGAATTAATGAAGTTTTTTTCAATTTATAAAAATATAAGCAATATTTTCAATCACGACTTATTTTAAATTGAATAGGTTGTATAATTACGCATTCATACAAGTTCATATATAGACTTCGGACACATTTATATTAATTTATTATATACCTATTCATATTATAATCTAAACATATTATGTATCTACTAATATCAAAGTTTTTAATCAACACTTTTAAATTTTCACACTATTCCAATGAATTAGTTCACAATAATATATTGTTAAATCATTAAGTTGGTTATAAACAAAATTATATTTTTTTTTCAATAATAACGATTGAGAAAATTAATTAATAATAAATAATAATAATTATCAATGTGTATATACCATTACCTATGTATAATTATAAAACTGTTATATGCGAGTTTGGGAGCTTCAGAGCACTGGCCCAGATAAGTAGTTGAAAGAATGACAGATCGGGAATATTTTAAATAAATGATTTAAAACAAATATGTATCCATTATATGAGGTAGATTTATACTTTGCACACTGAATAAACACTGAAAAAATATACTAGGAAAGCTCCAGCTTATAAAATCCCCCCTTCACTAAGGACCTGACAGCACCACTAACATCCGTCTGCAATGTCGTTGCTAGTCCATATTATCTTAGTTCGTGACTAGAATCAGCGTAGCCGTACCATAAGCACGTATGACGTTATGAATAACGCTCCATAATAAAACCGACTAAAAAATTCGTCTACAGTCATGAACAAACCCAAGAAAACGTCATTTTTACAGTTGGCCACTTGCCATTGCGTGAGTACTTAAGCCGAACCGTAGCAGGACTCACCACGAGCAGACCCATGTGTTGCAATCCTTATACGTTCCACTCTTTTTGAACCATGAATAAAAACATAAAGCGTAAAGGAAGTTCCAACAATGGAACCTCTTCGGAAATATTTCCGCCATATCCAAACCCAACAAATTGAATTCTTCACATAAAAACTAGTAGAAGACCGAACTTTAAAAGTGATAATTAGAGGTATCTCAACTGAAATTGAAGAAGATAAAATCAATTCCGAGCTAATAAACTACAGATTTGATGTCAAAATCGTAAAAATATTTGGGAAAAACCCCAAATCCATCTGTTTCATCATAATCTCCGAAAATAAAAAATCTGCTGAAATATTTGACATTTATAATCTATTCTATATCTCAGTAAAAGTATAGGCATTCCGGAAAACCGGTCTGGCACAATGTTTTGCATATCAGAGATTCGGACATAGATAAAGTAATTTTGAAGAAAATCCTCGATGTGTTAAATGTGGAGAAGCACAAGGCGCTAGATGATGCTCCAAAATAAACAACCAAGCTCCATATTGTTGCAACTCCAGAGAAGCGCATATAGCCAATTACCGCGGCAGTCAATGCTATCAATTCCCCCTAGCCCAAAAAAAGTCCACCCAAACCAAAACAAAATTCTCTGACCCGTCAAATCATTGAACCAAACTGGATTAGTCCGCCTTTTCTCAAACACAAATCTCAAAAAACACCAAACCCAATCAAATTAACAACAAAAACTAAAGTTACGCAAACGCCGTAAAGAAAACCTCGAACGAAGGAAATTTTAAAATAGTAGATGTATTAACTTTACTAAAAAACTTACAAACAGCACTGACTTCCGATCTAGACTTAAAAATGATTTTAACCCTTACCATAAACTCATTCATCTTTATCTTCTCAAAATCAATTGAATAATGACTATTCTCTAAAATTCCACTGGAATGCCAATGGAATTCAGCATAAACAAAATGAACTATACGCTTTCTTAATTAAAAATAAAATTTGTATTTCCAGAATAAATGAGACCAGTCTAAAACCTACAGACAAATTACATTTCAAAAATTATATTATGTACTGATCAGAAAATACCTCAAGACCATGTTTTCTAACTAATGGCACAGCCATCATGATCCACTGTAGGATTATCCACCAACAAGTGTTCATAAATACAACTATTAAGGTTGAGTTGATACTATAGAAATTTCAACTGGCTCTGGACAAATTCGAAAATCCACTGTAGATAAACGTCCGCAAAATTAACTAATCATAAACGACCTGAACATTCTAATGTAGGGCACCAAATGGTTCATTTCCGCGGGGGATTTAAATGTGAAACACCCATTGTGGTACAGTTTTGCAAAAAATCCCGCGGGCAGTGTTCTATTCAACCACATCAGCCAAAACGACTATTCAATAATCACACTGAATATGTCGACCCACTTGATTACAATTAATCCCACCAATCCGATATATTGAATATCGCTTTGGCAAAAATCCCATTATAAATAAAAGTAACGAACATGAACGAAATATCTTCGGACTACAACCCTATCCTACTTGAAGAATCTACTACTATAATAATTACATCATCTCCACCAATCAGAAATCGACCAATAAACTGAAGCAAGTACAACCAATTGCTAAACAAAGACATCACAGTCCTAAACCCTATTATCGGCATAAAATGAGATATCGATAAGGCAATAAACAAACTCACAACAACCACCAAACAGCAGTCCAGTCCAGCATATTCTCAATAAACAAAAAGAAAAACAGATAAAAATACCATACGAAATTCTAATAGAAATTCAAGGAAAGAATAGACTCCGTGGATTATGGCAACAAACCCGCGACCCTAGTCTTTAAACATGCTTAAATAGTAAAATAAAATTCATCAGAAGCATACTTGTGGTAAACAAGCAAAAGAATTGGGATATGTTCCTGGACATAATTGGCACCGAGAAGGCTCTATTTACCCCCTCATTAAATGTCTCTTAAACAAACATTCAAACCTACAAATTATTGATCCGACGGGTATGGTTTACCTGGCCCATGATAAAGCCGAACTGATTACTGATAAACTTGCTCACCAATTCACGGCAAATCCCGGACAAAAATAACACCGAAATTAAGAACAGCATTCGATTTCTTAAACCCATAAAAATTACCTGATCAAAAATCTTCACCACTCCAGGAAAAATACAAGACATATTAAAAAAGTTACCGAAGAAAAAGACTCCTGGAGAAGACACCATTACAAATACTGCTCTTAAATTCCTACCACCAAATAAAACTTTAAACTTAACCAATATATTAAACGGCTGTTTTAGGCTCTCCCTTTTTCTGATCATATGGAAACAATCTTTAATCATTTCGATCCTCAAAGCAGGAAAGATCCAACTCGCGCAGAAATCTACCGCCCGATAGCACTACTTTCTTCATTCTTAAAAATATACGGAAAAATCATACTTTTAAAATTAAACCCACACTTTTACTCCAAACTAATAAAAAAACAGCACGCTTTCAGACCAGAACATTCCACTACGCTTGAACTGGTGAATGTTGTAGACCAACTGAAAATAATGGTAAAAAGAGGCAAAATATCTGGACGAAACCATTGGTCGCAAAATAAATTTCAATTCGCACGTCAAAATCATTGTTCAAAAAGCAACACAAGTACGGGTCATCCTATATTCTATCATCCTAAAACAGAAAAAGTCCGATTCTCAGACAAATCAAAATCCACTCAATGTATTGTATAAATACAAAAAAACATATATCAAAAATAGCATAGAAGCAAATAGGGGCAGTTCAAACCATTGGTTTGAAGTCAATTTCAGCATACCGATCTAGAGCGCAAACAATAAAAGAAACCGTCCACTGGCAGGCAAATCATTCTTTTACTACACCAAACACTACTATTTCTCCCAGCTTTAAAACCTAGGCATAGAACCAATCAGCTTTCAAGAAATCAAGACTCCGCTCCCTCGACCAATCTCAATAAATCAAAGCTCAATAAACAGCAACAATTAAATAAACATAAACGCAAACTCTAAATACACCATACTAGTGAAGGCACCAGGCTGGAATAGTATATAAGACCTCTCATAGATCACGCATCATTGCAAAGCAAAGCAAAGCAGATTCTACCGGACTTTCATCAATCCGTCAACATAACCGGAAAAATGCTAAAACTCTATTTTACTGAAACTCATTCTACCACCACTAGCATATGAGACTCTTATATTGCTTTTCACCACATATTATACTAAATAAATGACAACAACCATTCGATTGGCCAAATATTTTTATAACTTATACGTGACCCCCTATATCACACAACTTCTAATAGTCTCGCGTCCGGCAAAAGGATATAGGTTTAATGCTGTCCCACTATCAAAAGCAAAATCAAACATTATTCACAAGATTTTGTTTCACAAATATTCTCCACAATTTCTTCTCAACGTTCAACTTTTTCAAACAACCAAACTACTCGGAAGAAACGAAGAAATGGAAAAACGCACATCAACCAGCGAGCAGCAGTGAATAGCATTTGGAACCGCCGAAATACACCTCGATGACTGGCCGACCAATCGACTACGGGACGAAAGACATTACAATAAGAGCAGCTCGACGATCATCAACTAGCGGAGACCAGCTCACCTAGGAGTACCACAACGCCGCAAAAGTGCAGCCAAACTGCTGAAACCCTTCTGTACGATGCAGGTCCAATCAACGACTCGTCTTCCAAAGTAATATAACACGTGATATGACGTGTGATTTGGAATTAACAAATCATACGGGAAATTTTTCATTTATACAAACAGAAAATCACGGGAGGATTTTATATAATATTAATTCTTTAATTATAGATTAGTTTTACTCCCACTATGGAGGGGCCTAAGAATACCTCCACAGTTTCCTCATGCCTGTCGTAGAAGTCGACTAATTGAGGTTGCGTTAGGTCGACAGCTGACATAAAACTTGTCAAAAAGTATGAGAAGTCTTAAAAATAATAAAGGCGAGTTTTCCCTTCTCGGGTGTTCGCGGGGAAAACAAAATTGCGTACTTGGGTGTGGAGATAGCCTAAGGGACCAAATGACCAGTACCATCCTGACAGTGGCTGCGGTAGCCATAGTGGATTTCATACTATGGAGAATTTCACGGAAACAATGTGTAAACATGATAAATAGATAAAATTAATATTTTGAAGGATTATGAAATAAGGAATTTTTGAGAGAGGCAATGATCCCGTGGAGTTGAATTTGGGTATGGTAGATTTAATAAAGGAAGAGGAAGTGTGGAGTGCTGTGAGAAAAATGAAAAATAAGAAAGCGGTGGGACCGGATGGAGTACCGGTAGAAGTATGGAAAGTATTAGGAACTTTAGATATACATTGGCTGACAAAGTTCTTTAATAAGATACTAGTAGAAGGAAAAATTCCAAAAGCGTGGAGGAAGAGTTGTGTAGTACCAATATTCAAGGGCAAAGAAGATGTACAGGATTGTGGAAATTATAGAGGGATAAAATTTATGAGCCACAGTATGAAGATTTGGGAAAAGATAATAGATAAAAGGTTAAGAGTTGAGACAACTGTTACTATAAATCAGTTTGGGTTTATGCCTGGGAGGTGAATAATGGAACCAATATATTGTGTGAGACAGATTGTAGAGAAGTACAGAGTGAGGAAAAAGAAAATTGTGCATGGTATTTATTGATCTAGAGAAGTCTTATGATAGGGTTCCTAGGGAGATCTTAAAGTGGGCATTAATGAAGAAAGGATTACCAAAGGTGTATGTGAACATAATTGAAGATATGTATGAAGGTGTGGTGAGACCTGTAATGATGTATGGAACGGAATATTGGGCAGTAGATAGAATGATAGAACAGAGAATGAGTGTAGCTGAGATGAGAATGTTAAGGTGGATGAGTGGATTTACTAGAGAGGATAAAATAAGGAACGAGTATATCAGAGATAGTATGGGGGTAGCTTCGATAGTAGACAAAATGAGAGAGAACAGATTAAAATGGCTTGGGCATGTATTAAGGAGGAAAGAGACTGTGACAGAAGATTATTAAGGGAAATGCATGTTGTTGGTAAGAGGGGGATGGGAAGACCGAAAAAGAAATGGGGGGATGTATTGGCGAGTGATATGAGGAAGGTGGGAGTAAGTGAAGAAGATGCGGGAGATAGAATTAAGTGGAAGTGTAGGACCAGGGTAGCCGACCCCAAATAGTTGGGAGAGAAGGCGAAGGAGAAGAAGAAGAAGATAGATTAGTTTTACTATATTTCAATGTATAAGAAATTATAATTGTGCATGAATGAACGCAAAAAAATAGGGCCAATGAAAAATTGTTGTACTGTACTTATTGTTAAATTTACACAAATATTCTTTTATTTTTTTATAGCGATTTTTCAATTTTTGGTAAAATATCCCGTCCCATTTTAAAATATTGAGCTCGTCACTGTGGCCTCATTTAATTTAGTGATCGGCCATGCCGGAGACCACAAACACATTAGGAAGCACCCGGGAGTTTATTCTCCGGTGTCCCATCCATTTATATATAACTTTAATAAATTTTATACAATTTAACTACATGATACTGTAAACAGCTCAGAAATATTATTTATTTACACGTTGCGGTATAGGTAATCTGTGTAAGGCTCATCATATCATCATGTATCGTGGTTTTCAATAAATATTATGATTATGTATCAGGTAATTTAAATATCAACGTATTGATTTTCTTTTCATATGCATCGGACTGCGTAAAGAGATTTGCTGTTTTATATATTATATACATGGTTTATAGGTTTAAAATTAAGTTTCAGTATCTTCGGAATAATATCAATAATTTAAATTAGACGTATGTGATTTCGTATAACGTCGATGTAAGAGTCTTGTCCGTGAATGATCGTATTATCTACTATTTACAACTTGACATTTATTCATATCTCTCAACATTAAATAATATTTGAAAAATACAAATTTAAATAACAATTTAATAAAAAGTTTCATCCAGACTAAATTAGTAAAACAATTTTATTTACATTATTTCTATTAATCCTCGGATCACCCACCCCAGTATATGTTCGAAAATCTAGTTATTGGCGTATTTATAAAATAAGTACTATCGGTATTCTCTAATATTATATTACATTTATATATTCTTCCACTTTATCATTTTTATTTTTACGCCTTGACAATTATATTTAATTAAGTTATCACAGTTGAAAACAAAAATAATGCGAAAACGCTTTTTGTATCTTCTAAAAACTTTGAAAAAGTTGGGTAATTCCATTTTCCTTTCGGCCAAAAATTATAGCATTCAATATTTACCACCGACAAAAAAATATGCACAATGATTTAAATATATACATGATTTCTCGGAAAAGTGTATTATGTACTTTATCGAAGTATCTAATAATGGAACTATTCTCAGTATTCTGATTACTTAGACTGATACGTTTAATCCATTTTTCTCCCTCATTTGGCATTAATTCCGTTGTCAATGAGCCAATTGGAATAGGCGCATTTTGTTTTCTACTGGTATTGATATATTTACTGCTATTTTAAAGTGGATGATTGTAAATTATTTAATTTTAAATTATACTAAGCAATTGATGAACTTTTTCTAGAAACTCAAAAATGTCTAAGTATTTAAAAATTATGCAAAAAATAAAAAAATTTTATGGAAATATATTTATGTGAATAAAATAAATTATTCTCTTAATAAATCCAATGATATCAACCACGCATGGCGACGACATTTTATACTAAATTATCGTGTTCATTTTAGCTATTGAATTATAAAGGTTCATATTCACCAAATCGTTTCATAAATTGTATAATATAAGTATATATCATTTAGAAAATTAGTTATCTCCTATTATTTCGTCTTACCTATACAATTTTGGATATTTGTAAAAGTATTTTATATAACTTTAGAGATAATTTTCACGTTTTAGAATTAAAACTAAATTACACTTCCATAATTTACCTTTAAATGTCTGGTGTGGTCTACGTAAAACCTTTTGTCACTGCTATAACTTCTCGTTCCTATAGTTAAAATTGTGTAGTCTAGCCGTCTGATCCACGATACCTGTAAACAAATAAATATAATATTAAATTAATTTGTTCAACCATTATTATGGTATTTTATTTGTTTATTTATTATACTTAATTTTATCAACATTTTTATCGTATTATATATTAGTAATTAGTATAATCAATATTTAAATGATTGTTCAACTTGAAATAAATTAAATTATCTCTTATTTAGTTTATTTATTATAACAATAGACAATTTATAGAATGTCATACGGACATCAGATAAAATTCAATCTTTTTTGTTCTATTTAATGTTACAAAACTATTTAAAAAAATAATAATTAGTAAGTTCCTGCATTTATTGAGTTATTTTAAATAACATTTGGCTTTTTTGGAATTAAAAATAGCCATTTTGTAAATAATATAAATTTTAAAATGTTTTTGGAGACATAATCTTACTACTGTAATTGGTCAGTCTTTTATTTTTTTAAATTTTTAAAATTTGTGAAAACATGAATATTTTTTAGGTTTTTAAATAATATTCGTACTTATGAAAATACTATTTAAATATGATTTCAATCATACATATATAATTTTATACAATATACGATTTCAAACAGAAAAATTAAATTATAATTTTCATTAATCAACTTGATAAGCCAGAAAAATATTAAACATTTTACAAAATTAAAAAACTGTGAAAGAAATAACTAGATATTAGTATGATATACTACCACAAAAATTGTTTAGATTCAATTTTTTAATTTTATTCAAAATATTTATATTATAGCACAGAAATGTAACAATTATTAAAAAAAAATATAAGTAAAACGTGTGTTAATTTTTGTGAAAATTTGCGATCCTTATTAATTATAACATAAATTTTGTGTAGTAATTTGTAAGTCATACAATTAATAAAAACGGAAGATTTTAGGATCCGAGTGGTAAAGTACCAGGTTTCGGCTATAAATCCTTACTTATTTTACATATTAATTAATAAAATAATAAAGGATATAAAGAGGGAGGTCTGTTTGCATATCAAATAGTGCTATTAGGAAAGAATGCTAAGAAAGTGAATGGTAGACTTGGAGAGTGAATTCCCTGCATTTAAAAGTAAAGAACTAAATATTAGTAGAAGTAAAAAAATATATATAGAGAATGGTTTTGGTGATAGTGAATACAAGGAAAATAGGGAAAGACAAAAAATAAAGTTTAGTGGGAATATAGTGGAAAAGCTTGAGAGGTTCAAGTATTTAGGGTCTTTTGTACAAAAATATATGGGATTCGAAGAGGATATGAAAGAGAGGATAAGGTGTTGATGGATGAAGTAAAGGACAGTGTCAGATGTTTTGTTTGACAAAAGAATCCCTACTAGGGAATAATACGTAAAGTTAACAAGACAGTGTTGAGACCTGCAGTGATGTATGCAACAAAATTTATAAATAAGAAGATAGAGCAGGGAATGAGTGCAGCAGAGATGAGAATATTAAGGTGGATATATGGAGTAACTAGATAGGATTAAATAAGTAATTTGTATACAAGAAGTAGTATCGGAATATACTACATAAGTAGGTATACTTCGATAGTTCGCAAAATGAAAAATATAGATTAAGATGGTGTGTATTAAGGATGGAAGAGACTGAGACAGTAATATTAGTAAAGGAAATCTATGTTGATGGTAAGAGGGTGAGAGGAAGACCGACAAAGAGTTGGTGGATGTGATGGCGAGTAATATGAGAGAAATGAAGTAAGAAAAGATGCAAGAGATTGAGTTAAGTAAACGTGTACGACTAGAATGACTGACCCCAAGTAATTATGAGAGAAGGTGAAGGAGAAGGAGAAAAATAAGAAATATTTAGTAAATCATTAAATTATCTATTTAGTAATAGTCTGTTTATAAAATGGATATTATATTAGAAAATTATTATATTTTAATAAAAAGTTTTTGTATATAACAATCTTATTTAAAAAATAGAAGTTTGTTTAAGTATCTGAGTTTTTATTCTCTCTGTAATATTATTTATATAGGTTGGGATATTGAATATCTATATTGTAATTAAAATATGTACATATTTTTTGTATAATATTTCGTGGCATAGTTTTATAATATTTTTTCACGAGTGAAATGTAACAAGTTTAATGTACATATGCATAGTTAATTTTTATATTGATATTGTGTTTTATTGACATTTTTGATGTTTAAATATAAATAAAATATATGCCACAGTGTCATTCAATATATTTGACATGCTATTGTCATTTTTTTAGTATAAAATAGGAAATGTATAAACTTTTTTTTATTTGTCACCAATATTTTTTTTAGTTGGTATTTTGTCATTATTATATATAATCAATGGCTAAAAAAGTATAAATGTTTAGTAGATATTGACATAATATACCAATGAATGTATATTATTTACTAAAAGTATACCTAGTATTAATATTACACAATATGTAATAGTCAAAATATTTAAACTATACCCATTTCAAATTAAAAATTAATTAATTAAAAAAATTCAATACTCTTACATAAAAATAAATTAAATTATATATATATATATAAATATAAGTAAAATAAATATTTATTATATAAAAGAATATGCAGACATTATTAAAAAATTAGATTTTAAGTTAAAAATAGTTTTGACCGTAATTCATCATCAGGTTATATGTTACTTAATGATGACTTACGGTTGAATCAAGTTCTGTCTTATAATATTTTATTTTAATACACTGAGCATTCTTCTTTTATATATTATTTTTTATAATGTATATTCATTAGTATTTATACTATCTACTAATACTAATTTGTATACAATGCATTTTGTTGATATTTTATTACATATATTTATATTTATGTATTCTATATCTACCTAGTTGATATTTTATTTTAGTTCATACTGCTATATTAGTAACATCATGAAATTGAATTTTTTTTTTTTTATTTGAAGTTTTTTTATGAAATTGGTTAGAATCCTAAGTAAAAATGCAAGTTTATCTACCTATGAAATATTTTCATAAGATAGTAGGTATCATAGATACACTGAGAAAATCGTAGAGTATGATGAATTCCACAATCGTCATGGTATCAGGCAGTCAATAATGGCACAAAAAATTGTTGATGTACTAAATTATGTACAGAATTAATAAAGAACTACCAACCGTTGTCATACTTTCTAAGTTAAAGTATAATATAAAACTATATGTTATAGGTGCTGCCAATGCAACAAATTGAACATTTTATTTCCGACTATATTATGTGAAGCACAAAACCAAACAATATAATGCCAATTGAGTTATAAATAAATTAAGAATTATTCTTATAGTAGTGTGGGTTTTAATGAAACCATTGTGATATCTCCAATGTTAAGACGAGCTTAATTTTAGATCAACAATATTTTTTTTCTACCTTTGGTTGTATTTAGTATCTATCTATGTCTTCGAACATTATGTAAATTGAATAGCAGTTACATAATATAAACCCGGAACAGATATTATAAAATTACATAAATTAATTAATTATATAAATATATTTGGATAAAGAGAGAAAGAGTTGAATCAATCTATAGAATCTCGTACAAATCAGACTACCACAATACCTTCGTTCCCCATGCACATGATTTCACTGTGCACAAAACATCGAATTTTGGTAGTATTTGTTTTCAACGATGTTGTTAACATGGTTATTGTATTCTACTCATGGTCATACATTCTTCTATATTTTTGTTTATCTTATACTCGAATCTAAAATGTCACGTACACAAAACGAGCAAACTATTCAATGAAGGCTATTGACAGGACGTAGCCAAATAGTTTCACTAAAATCTTGGATTATGATATTCTTATTAGCACATTGTAAATTTTATATCCAACGTTATTGCGTGCATGACGTATGTCAACCAAATTGGTTCTAAAAATTATTGAAGACAATAGCTGATACTGCGAACACGGCTCCTTAACGAATAATGAGTACTTAACGTAAAATACAAAAATCTTTTTTTATTTATCCTAATCACTAGACACAAATATAAAATAATTATAAATTATGAATAAAATATTGGGTGTACTTATACATTTTTATTCTATCTTTCCATATCATCTAACTTTTTGGAATCGGCATTTAAACCATATTTAATTTAAAAGTTAATTATCACTTAACTCGATTTTCCACATGCTCTTTACTTATATAAACAATTTCATATTACTCTCTATCACAATTAACCACTTCGTCCGCTATTTAATTTTATATAAATAGTCTTTACCAATATATTTCTGTCTATATCTTTATCTTCCTAAAAATTTACGTGAACCATCTAAATCTATTTTCTAAAATTGATCACTGAACAGTGAAGTGAGTTGGTTATCATTTAAATTAACAGCGTAATCTATGTTCATCAATTCAAATTGGCATTATATAAATTAATTACAATGATATATACAAATCATGATATATTTTTAAATTCTAATTCTAATCATATTATATATAATAATGAGGTGGTATTTTATAGGATACCTGCACATATTAAACATATTAAAATAGATTTTCATGTTGGTAGATTTTTTAGCACATAGGTAATCCTCCCAAAGTTTGTTACTATATATCAATAAGTTCTTTCCTGTTTTATTGACATTGTATATCCTTAATGTATCTACTATTAGTCGTAGTACAAAAAAAAAAAAAAAACACTAAAACTTAATAACAAATTGTAAATGTTTTTTATTAAGAAAAAAAATTGTTATAATTGTATAAATTATTTTAAATCACAATATGTCTTTAAAATTTTAATTAATTTTTAATTTACTCCAAATAATAAATATATAGCAAGAATTGAGACTTAAGAAATATAGACAATTTGTATCTTGTTCTAATTATTGAGAAATAATGTGAAATCGATGGAGTTTATAATATGTAACATTTCGTTTAAAATTTAATATGTTGGTTACTAATGTAATAATTATTTTTCATAATTATGATCTTATTACATTTTTGATTATAAAAGTAAAAAAATTATTAGTAGAGTGTGGAAGCACTTATGTATATAATTTATATATACACGCACACACAAAATTCTTCTTATATTATACATATTTAAATAAATATAAGAAAGAAACGATTGTTTTTCGTGATTTTTTCAAACACAACTGGGAAATTAAAGAACGTCTCTTTAAAGTTTTATGAATGTTCAGTTCATTATATATTCATTTACTACATAAAACTTTTTGATCGTGTTCCTGTAAACAGTGTAAACTAACCAATAAAGTATTTACAGAAAAAACTTGAAAAAAAAACATTCTCTGATTCACTATTAAAACCTATATGTATATAATTCCCAAAGTTTGTTTGTTTGATTATACAGTATATAATTCCATACGGTTCAACTAAAAATGTTGTATATACATTTGTCATGATCTGGGGTAGATTTTTTAACATTTTTAAATAATCTATGATCGTAGAAGGTTATTATTAGTATTATATCAGTAATATCATGTTTTAAAAATTAATTTTTTTGTTTATATGTAACAATGTTAAAAGACACTTATAAGCTATTAATAAATAAATAAGTTATTATAATAACCTATTTATTTATTAATTATTATTTATTAAAAATCTACAGAAAAATAAAATAAATAAGCTATACTTATATAAGTATAGAATTTTTTTCTAATATTCCAATTATATTTTTAAACGTAAAATGATGATTTAAGTGCTAATTGAATTAAACATAATTATAAAATTAATGGTTTAAATTATTAAACCTTATATATTTTTATTAAATATTATTTAATGTATTAAATTTTGGAAAAAAATATATATATTTATATATTGTATTTATAAGTATACTATTAATTTTTACAACAGTAATGGGTTAACATGGATAGAACAATTGAAAAGAAGATTTTACTTACTTACCCAGTAAAGCTGAATAATAACCGGAATTTTGATGAATTTCATATTTAAAAATCCTTATTTTAGTAATAAAAATGTATACCTAGTTAGTTTAATTAGTTATCTAATAATTTTATATATAAAATAGATAATAATATAGATACAGAAATAATGTATTTCCTAAGCACGTATCTACATTGTCAAAAATAATGACCCATTATTAAGTTATTAGTTAAAGATACAAATATTACTAGATATGGTGTATAAAATATGGAAATTAAATAATATTAAATTACAGTCATTATTAATTTATTATTATTATTATTATAAAATTAAGGATTATGTTAAATTCAAATCATATATTAGTACGTTTATTGTTGTTTAAAAGCTGTGTATCCTAAAAAGTATATTTTTAAACAAGTATTACATTATAACAAACAGTTATAATGTATTATATATATGTATAATGTTATAACATATAGGTAAAATGTATATATATTTTTTAATAAATTCTTGTAATAAACACTTTAAGAATAAAACATTTTATGCTTTTTTATTTTTTTAATTAACATCTTATTCTTGAATTGTGACTTTATACTTATTTAGTAACATTAAAATATAATTTCCTGACCTCGTATTCTCTCTTTGTATAGTAACGATATTTCATAAGGGCTACCTTAAATAAAACTTATTGGAACATACACCACTTTAGAAAAAAAAAATTTTCCTTTACTAGAACAATCCTTCAGCTACAATTATTTATTAAAAGTTCTAAACAAATATACGTCAAGAGCTCTCATTTTCTTGCTACCGACCAAGGTTTCCACTCCTCGAAT
The DNA here is from genome assembly GCA_025469235.1 of Pemphigus obesinymphae. Classification (NCBI taxonomy): domain Eukaryota; kingdom Metazoa; phylum Arthropoda; class Insecta; order Hemiptera; family Aphididae; genus Pemphigus; species Pemphigus obesinymphae. Next base: position 111,039 of record JAIPRL010000592.1, read on the forward strand.
ACCTTTAGTTTATTTTTATTATATAGCCGAACAATGACAGTAAGGATGAGAGAAATAAGAGATTTGGAATATTTATAGTCAGGCCGTTCCCATTTCCGGTGACATTCTGTTAGGTGCTTATGAGTGAAATCAATATAGTTATTTTGAAATTGAAATCAAAATAATATATTTAGGAAATAAATTTTATATTATTATATACAGCTGGGCACTCAATAATTTTCAATTTATACCCAAAACAACAATATATGTTAGATTCATTCTACTGTAATCCCTTTTCCTTTATTAAATTGCTAAACTTGGTGGGTTGGTGTATACTATTGGAATACATTTTAGACATAATCTCATTACTTTTTAATGTGTATATATATATATTTAATAACTGACAATTTTCTATCAGTGTAAAATAAGTAGGTAAAATCAAAAATATAATATATGTTGACTAAATTTATGTCAAATATAAATATAATCGAGTTATCATTGTAACAAACTAAAATAGTTCTTATATTTCATTAGGTACTAAAAAAATTAATTAATCCAAAAAATACAACTTCCACAATTATAATTGCAATTAAATTTGTAATTATTATTTGTAGGTAGAAACCAGAAATGGTTAATACAAAATAATAAATTAAAATCATCGTTGTTAAAGTAAAATAGTATTTTTTTTCATCATAAAAATGGAGAAATATTATGGTAAACCAGGTTGTTCAAATGTTTCGTAAATAATTAAAAAATTTTAAATAAAGATTAACATGGAGAGATTTTTATTTGCGATTAAAATAAGGAAAGGTTTTAATAAATTCGTAAAGTTAATGAAATACCTAAATTTTTGAATAAGTCAGTACCTAACGTAGGAATTTTTTTATTTTTGCAGTGGAATATAATAAAAATGTATGAAACTATGGGCATATTAAATGTACATATAGTATGGAGGTATACATTAAATATTTGTATCCATTTTTTTGTCATGTGCTTTTGTAGAGTGTATCTATATAATGACTTCTATTTATTGAAATATTCCTAGGAAGTGCTGAAGAAGTGGGTTACGATTCCACCATAGTTAGTAGGTAACATATGGATGTATATGAGGTAGTTTCGTTAAGACCCTTTTTATTGGAAAAACGAATAAAATAGATCAAGGCGATTTGGTTTATTATGAATAGAGATATTTTGGTTTAGCGTTTTAGAGTCCGAGATGTAAAATGAACAACATTAAAATGGTAAATCATTACACTAAAATTTCCAACTGAAAGGAAACAATTAGAATCTATGATAAAACATCTAGCAGAGTGATTTAAAGTATAACTTGTCCATTCAAATTAAAAAAATATTTTAATTTAATATGTTTATAGATAGTGTTTCATAAATATTTACACAATTTATCTAATATCTCGTGGAAAATTCTATAATTTTATCTTAGTAAATATTGTGAATAAAAAATGTATTCATTTTATACTCAAAACTAATTAAAATAGAAATATTTTAGTTGACATTTTCAAGATGTGTAATCAATTTTAAGAAATTATAATTATTTTTAAATATTTATGAGTCAACATTTTAGTTGCAATTATATCAACAATAGAACTGATACTTAGAATTTTCAAATTTTCTAATAATAATCATTGTATTGCAAAAAATATTATGTGCTAATTGTACTACGCCTCTATTAATCATATTTGTTTAAAAAAAACATAATGAAAAAATTGCTAAAACAAATTATTTTTCAACCTTTCTATATAAACATATATTATATTAATTCTATAAATAACATTATAATTGAATATTTGTATGAATATGAAAATAAACACAACATAAGATTATAATATAAATTATCGAAAGAGCAATATTAAATATTAAATATAATTTGGGTGATTGGTTTTTAATTTATTTTAGTAGGTACTCATAGAATTAAATTGTATTTATTTATTCATCCATGCATACATGTAATATAATTTCTTATTATATTGCAACATGCGAAATTATTTTTTGTTCCTATAATTTAAAATTATATTAAGCAATATTGCACAATTTCACTATTTATTCAAATAGTCTATGAAATGTATTTCTACTTAATACTATGTATATATATTTTTAATTTAATTTTTCTATGAAGAAAAAAAATATTTATTTTTATTTTCTTAAACATATGCCGTTTATAAATACAATATTAGGAAATATGAACGCCATAATTATATGATTAATTTATGGTTAATACTGAACACAATTGTAACTGTAAAAAAAAGATTATCTATCCAAAACTATTGACTGAGGAAAACTGGTCTATCATTACATCAATTCTTGAATAGAATAGTGCAGTGGTAGTAAATACTTGAATAATAATTGAATAATGATTATTATGAGTGAAATTCAATTCAATGCAATATTATTAATTGTATAAAATTATTTAGAATATATTAATATAAATAATAATTATTCACAATTATCTAATTAAATAATTATAATAATACAACAGCATTAAAATAGTTGAACTATTTTTTTTTTTTTTAGATTTTTCAAATATGTTTATATATAAAATATCTTTTAATATATATATAATATATATATGTATATATATATATATTTATAGCTATATCTATAGTTATATATCTTATATGTGCTTTACTTACTCATAGCATATGATAATGCCAGGTATTATAAACTATATTAAGAACTAATTTGTATAAAAATACATGTTTTGTACATAAATAGTATATTAACAGTTGACATTTGTTTGAAATTTTATAATATTTAGATATAGTGTATATACTATATATATAGATATTTTTTGTGAAATTCAATTTTCTAGTATTTAGAGGACGTAATGCATGCATTATAATGGCAATCAATCAAAGTAGAACTTCTCTCGTAGTTATCAAAGTTCAAAATTTCAACATTATATGATAGTTCTAAATATTAACTATGAACAATTATACATTTTTTTTAGTTAATATAAATTTTTTTAATTGGTTTTTAAATTTGAAAATTAGTAAATTGTATTCTTTTCAATCACAAATCTTAGATGTTTAAATATATATAAACTTATCCAACAAAAACTCTATGTACAGTCTTAGTGTTTAAGTTCTCATATTTTATTTAGTATAATTTTTTTTTACGATCATTTTTGATCAAACTGTGATATATATGCATCAAGTAATTTTTGAACAAATTTCATGATTACATAAGAAATAAAAGATATGAGACTATTTTTATATTATATCAAAATTTATTTAAATATTTTTTAATTATAAAATTTTCATTATTCAAAAAACTTCATATAAACTACCTACACAGAACTCTTTAAAAATGGATAGTAGCTTCCTCTTAATGTTTCATATATTTTCACTAAATAAAGTATTAAAAACAAATCGTTGTTTTTCCAAATATAATATATGTTTGTACAGTATTCCACTTATTTTCTTTTTTCCTATTTTTCTTTGTGTATAGGAAAACTACTAAGATGATGAAAAATGTACGTATTTGAAATACAAACCAGATTCGAATTTCTATATTTTCCCTTTAAAAGTATATGCATATATAACTATAAAAATCATCATTCTTAAACCATTACATTTTTTACTTTGTTCGAATCTAAAATATGGATAAGATAAAGAGAAAATTGTTGACACTACTCTCTTTTTTTCACCTTAATAAATCTACAGTATAATATATAGTAGGTATGTATATATTTTTTATTTTAAAGCTATAATAATATAATAAATCATTGAAATCGAAAAACGATTCTGAACTTATTTTAGTGCATACAGGAATAATTAAAATTTTTACAAGCTCATAAAAATAATCTTCAAACAAAGTTTTTTTAAATATATTTAATAAAGTCATAAATATTATATTACGAGTAACAATCTATATAAAGATTTGAAACTTTAATATAAAGTCTATAAATCGCATTACGAATTAAACATATATAACATTTGTACTACTTATAGATTGTAAATTGATTTGTTAATATGAAGTTTGAAGTTAAAACAATGAAATTAAGGAAGTAGGTATAAGCCATGAAGTTTAAATTATAATTTCTCTAATGCATATCAAATATAATTAATTTTATTATTATTATTCCAAATTAAAAACTACATTATAAAAACTGTATAATATATAAAGGTATTATTTATTGAAATTTCAAAAAAAACTTTTTATTAGCTGTAAATTTATATATTTTATATTCCTAATACCAAAATTTTAAACTACGTTAAAAAAAATTATATACGTAAAATGGATTTTTTTTGTTTGAATTTGTGGATAAGTGAACGAAAAACTGACACCTAAAGTGTTGTTTTTTATACTTGTAAACATAAATGTTAACTTGTGTATCATAAAAAATTTTAATAAACAAACTTCACCGTTATTATTGCAATATAATTTAAATAATTTAATTTAATTTAATTTTCAAACAATCAGTATTAATCTACATAAAATTCTGTTATATGACAATAAAAGTTATAGTCAATAATATAACCGAGTTATACTCTTATAATCCAGAATTATCTATTACAGAACCAAATTTTTCGTGTTTTATACATATATGTTACACATATTATTATGATAGTAAAATTTTATAATATATAATCTGAACGTCAAATATATCAATAGCAAATTCAAAAAATTCCAACTTCATTATTTCAACTACTATGTGTGATAGGATCATACTGAAATTTTAAAACATTTTAAATTTCTGATTGATGATGAATATCAACAAATTTTTTTAAAAATTTAAATTTAATAAAAGGTCATAATTAACATTTTTCAGATCTAAATTCATAAATATTCAATAGAGGTGAAACAAATAAGCAAGTATCGATGATAAGTTAACTTGCACCTATAAAATACATATCTTTTCATTTAATATTACATAGATATAAACATATTTCACATTCAACGAAGAAAATTACATAAATTACATATTATAATATCCATAAGTTATAGAAATGGGTAAAATTTTGAATAGGAATATACCTATTTATTCATGTTAACGTACAATTACTACGGTGCAATAAAACTATCCACTGCACATAATAAAGTCATTTGCGGATTCTTGTCGATTAAATTATCGTTTTTTATTTTTAAATCACTCTCCTTTTCCGATTATATTTTAAATCTATATTTCCATGCATCATACTAATTATTGCCATTTTTACCTTATTTTTACTGTTTTTAAAAATTAAATTGTGTTCACTATATTTTTTTTCTATTTTTGTTATACATCCTTTAAGTACATAAATTTAATATTTAATACACACTTTTTCAAGTATAATATATTTATCAATTTAGTATAAATTATGGGGCTATTTCAGTTCTTTCACTTCATGAAACTATAACTTTTCGATAGTTTTAATTTTTAAACATCAATTAGTGAGTAAGTTTTTGTATATAATTTAAAATATAAAAAAATACTCGAGTAAACGTTATAAAATGATTTAATATAAAAATAAAGCTAGGTTATATATATATATAATTTAAAAACATAATTTTATCTTTACAACAGTGAATTTAAAATAGTATTTGTATATTTTATGCTGTAATAACCCTATTTTTTTAAAATTTAAAATTATTAATTAATAATAATTTATAATATTCTTATACTAATTATAAGACGATTATTTACATTTAAAAATAAACTTAAGCTAATAAGTTTAGAAGGGATTCTGGAATAATATTTTATTCAAAAATAAAATTGGCCTAATTTTATGAAACATTTTGTTATAGTTTTGACCATTGCAAATAATTTTAAAAAAATAGTCAAAACACAAATTCAGAAAATGACTTCTATTATACATTTTTCAATTGTATTACACCGAGCACAGTATAATTTAGTGAATACACTAAAAAACCGTAATCTGACTTCAAAAAACACGTAATTTACTTATTTTGGTTTTTGACTACTCATTAAAGTATCAATACTTGCGTCAAATAATATTATACAAATAAATAATTTACACCGTTTATATTTTTACTGTAACTTATAAAATAACATTTTATTTATAGACGACATTATTGTACTGTAATATTAAACAATAGTATACACATGATTAGTGTGTACGCAACGTTCGGTTAATATATTTACCTACCTAACTTATTGGCCAAATCACTGGTTTAGGATGAAGCGGTTTTGTTGTGTTTATCAAAATCGAATTCTTATGAAAAAGTGAATTGTTATTATCTTGTTGAATACACTTATTTTACGCTAATATCGATTTCATAAGTTCAAAAATACAGAAATAAAAGATCATTAAGGTTCTAAATACTAAGCATGAAATTCATCTTTTGAAAAATAAAAATATAACCAGAGTAGGTACATTTAGATAATATATACGATTGATGAGATTTTATTCATTTAACAAATTTAATTTTGTATTTTAACATAATAATATCATGAAAATACATCCACTCAAGTAATCAACCTGACGTGTGGTGGATATCCGGTTGTTTTAAACATAGGTATTCGTGTTTTCTCACAAAACCCTAATAACTCGCCTACTGTAAACACCAAATTTCACCATAGCTATAACGTGTATTATATATATATATATATATATATATATATATATATATAATATAATTTAATAAATATATACAACATGTAACATCCGTAATTTAGCTTGGTTAATATAATTTATGTATTTCATACATCTACCATGTACGTTTTGAATAATATTGCTTTAAATGACTGTCTACTACAAAGCATATATTAAGGTGCAGTTACAGTGCTGTTTACCTCGTTTGACGCAATTGTTATTTGCAGATAAATCAAAGATTAAATTGGTATACAATTGTATATAAGTAATTATCGTAGCTTCTAAACATATTCTAATGTCGAATATAAACTGATAAATTATTCGTACATTTCATGAATTACAATTATTGTAATTTGAATATTGCGTAGAAAGATGTCTAGAAAAATATATTCTAAAATTATTTTAATATGTTTTAATACACCCGAACAACAGAATATATTACTTTTTACGAAACGTACATTATATTGCATATATATTTATATATATATATATATAATTATATATATATATACATTTTGAATTACGTATTTTCATTAGTTAATTTGCGATGAATAAGAAATAATAATCGGTTATACACATAATAACATGGTTGTACAGTTTTTCGTTCGTTCATCGTATATTGTAGTCGTATTAATAGGATATCAATTATTTATCGGCATCATAAATAATTATTTATATATAAAAAGAAAATTGGAATAATATTATATTTACAAGTGAAAATAGCCAGCACGTAAATAACTATAGGAATTATGGATTTTCGATTGAATGATTTTATGGTGATACACCTACCAACAATAGTTCCGAGCACGACAGTCGGAAACATAAAAACGAAATTATATATTATTCAATAAAAACAAATATAATGTAATCGTGTTTTCCCCAAGCACACGCCGTTTTTTTTTTTTTTTTTTTGACTAGAAGCTAACAATAATTAAAAGTTTGGCCGATGGAAACGATCGTTAATCGAAATCGATATGCCTAGAAACCAACGTGTTATCTGTACAATATCAAGTCGGCCGTTATACACCCGGAATATAACGCACCTTTGCCGGGGTCTTATCCTCGGCACACGGAATCTGTAATTAAAACTCACCGCGACGAAATGCTCTCTCTGACCCTACCACTCTGCTACCCGGTAAATGTGTAATATAGTCGGCCTTGTACACTCCGTGGCCGACAATGAATCCTATACAAAGGGTTTACGTTTTCAGTAAAAGGGTCGAAACCAACGGGGTGAACGGTCGAAGGGTTAAGACCAAGACGAGGCGGCCACCACCGGTGTATTTATATTGCGCTCTAAAAATGTTTATTGCACATTCCGAACACGCGTTTTAAAAACTTTCTTAATTTCTTACGTTGGCTAAAAAGTGAATTACCCGAGGCGAGGTATAGACCAGGAGCGACCAACGGAGGTTTTGATTCGCCACCCTCTAGCTCCACGCCTATCTTACCCTCCCCCCCCCGTTCACCATATCACAAATCTCCTACCCTGACGTGCTTTGGCCGGGTTCACTTTTAACACGTCCGACCACCGCTCACCGTTGTTTCAGCTATATAGCAATAAGTCCAAAAACGCATATTTATATATTATATCATTATATTCACCAACAACCAAAAATAATAAATAATAATAACAACAACGCTGAAAATGCGCCTTGACATTTAGTTAAATTTAATATTTTATATAGCCGTGATTCTTTTACGCATTCTACAGAAGCAAATTAAACAAAATTTCTTTTTAACTTTCTTAAAACCCTATGTACAATTAACAAGGTGCCAGTAAATTAAATTGAACGTATTAACAATTACGTATGAATTAAATATTTGGTGGAAAGTGAAATAAAAACAGCGTATTCCACTATAGACAAGAATAATGGAGAGTTTTTGCATAACACACGCAAACAAATTACGTTCGGTTTAATGAGAGATAGGGTAATACTGAAACTCTAGTTTTTGTATTAACGTGACTTTCGTATACGATATATTGATATCAGAGCGATCTCTGTCCTTATTATGATTGCCAATACTGTGATTGTTTGTTTGTTATTATTCTCGTTTTTTTTTTTTTTTTAATACTTACATTATTTATTATACCTATTCAATATGAACATGCTCTTTTATAGCTTGAAGTAAAAAGTTTTTAAAATTTTTTTAACCTTTGATTAACATTTGTATGAATAATGGATACTGCTCTCTTTCATTGTAAGGATTATAACATAAAACTTGTCGTAAAGAACTCAAATAATCTTCTGTAGGGAATGTTAAACGTTGTGTCTATAATGGTGTATAAAAAGAAAAATATAAAATTTAAACTAAAAAAAAACTTATTTAAATAAAATAATTGTTATCAATTAAATTTGTCAAAATATGATGTGTAATAACACAGAAAAATAATATGGTGATAATTGACAACCCATGTCATAATAGCCGATCCTTTAGCACGATAAATCAATTTACCATGCTCGTTAAATGATTCAAAATAACCGATTACGATAATAATACTGTACCGATATTCGAAGATACACAAAACATATTTTGGTAAATAACGTTAACGGAGTTTTTAACCAATGTTGTACGGAAACTCTCTATAAATTTTAAACGTAAAAAACAAATGTACCCCGAATTAAATTCAGAAATGTAATTATACATTATATGAAGTTGTAATAATTTTAATTTTATTGCGTAATAATATATCTATTAAATTGGATACATCAACAATGATCAGATTTGAGAAATTTAGGAATATAATTTAATCAAATGGGGATCCAAATTCTACTGAATCGCTGAATTATTTTATGAAGTACTTCGTTCTAGAAATTCATTGAAATGTTTTACATAACCCGAAGAAATGCTACAATGGTAGTTTAGCTAAATAAAAACAAATAATGTGGTCTATATTTTAGATTTGTAGTCATCACTGCGTATTTCATTAATAAAACTGTTACAAAACATCGGCCATTAGAAACTAACACCTTTTTTTACTATTTATTGTTGTATATAATACTTTTATTGTATATTTACTTATAAATTCTTGACTAGTGACAAAAAATGGTTCACATCTATTTGACTGTATCATAAACCAAGCGATTGATACTTTTTTTATAATATTTACTCCTCAAAATACCATTGTCTTATAGCCAGCTAAACTAAGAATCTACAGGGCACTCTGGAATTTAACTATTTCTTTAAAAAAAAAATTTTTAGAAAAACTTTTACGTGGGCCACCTGAACAATGCATTGTAAAATCCTAAGGGACCAACAATTCATTACATCAACTATAGTCTGTTCATATTCATTCTCGCATAGCTCCAAGTATCCTGAACATAAATGATATCTGTGAACATTTAACATATACATTTATCATAATTCACATATATAAATGATAAATTTATTTGCCAAAAAATAAATTACTTAAGTTAGTTAAATAAGGCATTAACAATAATAATTTGACTAATAAAAAAATTAACGGTAACAAATCGTATATTTCAATATAAATAAAGAGCTCAAATGATATCATACGTGTTCTAATAAATTTATCTAAACATAATTTGTATTTTCATATTTATATAAAACAAACAAGAAGAAGAACAAAACAGTTGTTGCCGATTTAATATAATTCAATAATCAATATATGTGAATACAGATAATATATTAAAATGGACAAATCAATGATTTAAACAAAAAAAAAAAATCAAATTTGTTTTAAAGTATATGCTGGCGTCATGAGAAGTTGGAACATTTATATTTTATTTTATTTATGAGTAATATATGGTGTAAGTAATTGAGTAATTGAGTAGAGTATAGTTGTTCATATTTAACAAAATATTGTACGCTATAATATATTCGTAATGTTAATTTAAATATTTATTTATTTTGTAGAATATATATACTCGTATACGATTTAATTATCAAAAAGCAATATATAATAGAATAGTTAAAATTAACAGCAATATAAATTCAATGTAAATAAATTGAAAATTTCTCTGATTATTTGTGGAAACAACAAAGAACAGAACGACACATAATTTTTTAATATTAAAATAGAAAAATTTAACACAATCACGTACGTACGTTCCAATCAAATTTATTATAATTTATGTTTACTTTAACATACTGTATACATAAAATTGTTATTTTAAAATGCTAAAAAATGTTTAAGTATAGGCAAAACTATCACCGGTATAAATATAAATAATACATTTTTAGGTAATCTACACGACTTTTTCCTTTCCTTAAAAAATTAAAAATTATCGGAAGTTCTCTTTAAACATTTTAGCAATTCAAATATAAATACTTTGAAATTGTATACCTTTTGTAGTTAAATGTTGGTAGATTTTGAATAAAATTGTTTGTAAAAAACTATAGTGGATATATTATATATTGTACCAACGCATTACACACGTTTTAATTGGTTAAAACACATGTTCATATAATATTATTATAAAAGTATATGTTGTTATGTTAGGTATTTTCTTATATACCTTATATGTTATATGTTAATTGATATTAATAAACATCAATATGTCTATATTATTATTATAAAATATAATATTCATGTTAAAAATTGTGAAATTAATTACATTTTTTAACAAAAATAAAGCATTTCGAATTAATTATTATTGATACAATTAAATGTAATTTTAACCATAAATTTGCAATTAATAAAATCAATAATACATAATTATTGTTCGTACCTACATATACAACTACTTAATACAATCCTAGATAGCAATTACATATTTAAAACACTTTGTTATAATATTGTATGAAAATATTAAAATAGCTACGATGCATGTGTAACATTTGTCTTCAATGTTATAATTATATATCGTTTATATAATATATATGTTATTTAGTAATATTTTCTTAACATTTTGACAACATGGCAGATAAATATTGCATTAAGACAATATAATTGATATCATATTGTAGCCACCTTTCATGAAAACATCATAAATACATTAAATATAATACTAAATTACAAAAAAAAAAGAAAACAGAAGAGAAAAAAATACCGAACTATTTGTCCGACCCTTTTTTGAATATGGTATGAAAACGGTTTCTACCTGAAATTGAACTCGCCAACCCCGAATAATATCACTACACGCGTTGGAGACTGCTACCTAATCGTTCACAAACATTTAAAGTATTTAACCACTGAAATGTTTTGACCTCATTATAATGTATACATGTGAATATCATCAATGTCCAGGCCATACTACTGATTGTAGAAATCTGAAATTTCCAGATAATATTTTTTTAATCACATTGTGGTCCACCAAGAAAGATTTTTTTGCAAATCAACCTTTAACAGAAAATGGGTTTTAATTTTTATTTAATTCCTAATCCAAAATACTAATTATAGAATATAAGTTTAATGCTATAGACACCCACTAAAAATATATTTTTGAAATTCGACCTTTAAAGGAAGTAAAGTGGGAAAGCGAATTCAGTTCTTATTCAAAGCTCAGCCCGAACTACTGGCCTTATAAAACTGACATTTTTAGAAACTATTCTTTTGATAACATAGAGTAATACATAATATAGTATACTAAACTAATTTTTTAGTTAACTATTTATTAGTTTGAAGTAAATAGGACAATTATTTAACTTTTCCGGTAGCAGAACGACGTCGTTCCAGCATCCGAACTCAAAATTGAATTTTCCAGTCAGGTTTTAGTTTACAAATCATTAAAAATAAGTTATACAAAAATTAAATTAGTTTAATTTCAAAGATTTGATTTAAATTGGCAAGAGAGTGTTTTTTTTTTAAATTTAATCTTAAAAAATTCTTATAAGATGATACCTAAAAAAAATTATTTGGAAAAAAAACGGGTTTTAAAATGATTGTTAAGCTAGGAGATAGTGTTTTTTTCCTAGTAAAAATTATTTACATTTTTAAGAATAATTGATTACTTAGATTCAAAATGTAGGTACATTATCAAATATAGGTACGTGCTTAAATCAATAAATTAGCTGAGATATCATGGAATTTAATATGATGTTAATAATTATTATTTAGATATAGGTTTAATATATTATTTTGTCAAGTTTAATATTCCATTTAAGTACATATAGTGATTAATATAAGAAATGAAGTTTGTCATGCAAAAAACTCACACAATGTACAAAATAAATATATTTATGTCTTGAATCGTTTGTATTGCTTTGTTGGAAAAGTTAACCATAGAATCTGTAAACTTTTTTGCGAGGGTATTTCCTTATATAACTCAGTTGTATGGCCATAATAAAACTACTGTCAATAAACTAGTTTTGAATATGTATTCTCAGTAAAAATATGTTTATTTGCCTGGACTATTTAGGTTTTAATTTATATAAAATATATCTAAAATTCTTATTTAGGTATTGAAAAGAGTCTAAATATCTAACAGATGGCCTATTAATTAATAATGATCATAATTCATACAATATGCGTCATATGTAGGCGTTGGGTTTATCTCATTAAATAGTTTTTATATTTATTATTAATTTGTAGTTATGATCATCAATCTGGATCGTGTAGATATTTTTTTAAATAATATAATATAAAATATCACATTTTGATCCAATAATTTTATACTATATGCATAACTTTGTGGTATGATTTAGAATAATTTTTATCAGCTAGTATTTAAAACACATATAAGGAGGATTTTATAATGTTTTTCAATTCATTGTTGGAATATGAAACAGAAAATGTATTATGCATGTATGGGAGCGTTCAAGTATTACGTAAGCACCATGGGTAAAGGGGTGTGTCGTGTGCTTACATTTGCTAACAATAGGGGTGGGGAGTTAGAACTATGCTGACTTCAGCAGTAAGTAATAAAAAATACAAAATATGTACATAATTATGTACTCGTTTTTATCAAAATATGTAAAATAAAATTCAAAATATTTAACAAAATTGTTCATCTATTTTTAATTAATTCGTTTAAAATTCGGAATTTTCTTTACTTTATTAAATAGAGGGAGGTCGTCGGACATATGCTGACGTAATAAAGTAGGAGGTCTTAAAGGGCCCAAAACGTGCTGACGTAATGCTTGAATGTTCCTCATGATTATTTGCTAGTTTATGTTTTAGAGAAGAAAGTAATAAAATATTCAGTAAATAAAGAAGAAATGGTTCTAGAGAGTATAAAAATTTAATTATGTACTCAAAGTAATTTAGTAGAAAAAATTTTTTTTTAGAATTATATTTTAAATTTATTATATTATAACTTTAAAATATTATAAAAATAACCAAATATTTAGTAATATAACGCACAATAAATATAACAAATTGTTTTGTAATATATTTAATTTATAATTGTCTTAAAGTATATTTTTCTCGGTAGCACCCACAACAATCTAACATGAACTATTTTTATATTATATTATATTTATATTTATAGTATATTCAAGAAATAGTGATTAGGAAGATTCATGAATGAGTTATAAAGATAACGCCATATATCCGCTTTTTAAGGGGTTTTGTTTACGTAATTTTAAGGATATTTTTAGAAAAATAAAAATCTCACGATTGAAAAATATTTAAAGACATTTCAAAAGTAATTAAAATTTTTTATTGTGAAGCATTAATAAATAATTATTAAAAACTAGGCAAAATTTGTTTTGAGAGATGCAGGTTTCTGAGAAACTGAATGATTTTAGCATTTTATTACATCTATACAAATTTAAACATCGTAAAATAATCTAAATTTTAACTTGGTTCATTTTCGATGAAATTATTCAAAATATACTTATAAGACTTAGAATATTCCAGAATTTTTTAAAAGTCTTATCTTCTTAACAGCTTAGCAGTCCTTGTAGATCCATTATTTCCACCAATAATTCATTCAATCAATTTCTGTCATATGTGTCCTCTATTTATACACTTTAATGGATAATTTTTATATTTTTCCACAACATCTCTCAATCTTGTTCTGGGTCTTCCTATAGGCCTTTTCCCTATAATTATTCCATCTGTGACACGTTTTATAATTTTTCCTTCCGCTCTCCATACATGCCCAACCCATTCAATCCCTTTACTTCTGCAATATGATAGAATATTTGGCCTTCCATCCATATTTTGTAGGCTTTTATTTATCTTTTTTTGTAAGTACCCATTTCCACCTTGTAAACTGGGCCAAATATTTTTCGGAGTATTTTTTCTTTCTTTTGTACTCAATTTTGAGTGATCGTCTTTTGTACTAGCCCACAACTTACATCCATACGTCAACATTGGTTTTAAGTAGCTTGTATATAAAATTATCTTCGATTCTCTAGATAGTCACTTCAACCTGAATAGATTTAATAAATTGTAATAACATCTGTTCGCACTAACTACTTGTTCTTTTAATTCTTCATGTACGTTATTTTTGCTGTTTCTTTTTACCCCTAAACATTTATACGATGTGATTTTTTTAAATAGACATGCCCGACTTATAAGATAGAGTCATCACTATCGTTCCAAGATATGCACATTATTTTACTTTTTCTGTATTAACATCTAGACCTAACATCTTAACTGCGTCCTGTAAGCGGTTTTCAATATCCATTCGAGGCAATGTTGAGTGGTATTGAAAATAATGCGTCTCCTTGGCGAAGGACAGATTTAACTTCAAACATTTCATATAATTCTTGTTAATATTTTACTTTCAACATAGTCTTACTATTACACATCATTATTTAGTCTATATAATTTTGAGGAATACTGTGATATCTCAGAATATTCCATAACTCTTGTCTCGTAGCGTACGTTAATAATTGTACGATTGTTTGAAGTCTTTGAATACCATATGGAGATCACTATTATATACATGGTTTTTCTCCGCTAGTTGTCTAATGGTATGAATATGATTAATAGATCATTTTCCATTTTTAAAACCAAATTAGTATTCCTCCACAATCTCTATTGCATACACACGAATTCGTTTCATTAAAAGTTTTGTATACACTTTATTTTCCTAAATCTAACAGTGATGTACCTCTATAGCAGGGGTGGCCACTAACCTTAACTTTGGGAGCCGCAAATTTATAAAGCTAATTTGAGGCGAGCCACATTGTAAAGCGATGTTTATGAAATGAAGACACAATGAAAAATGAACTCAAATGAAGGAACGTTTATTTTTTACATAACATAAAACATTATTATTATTGACATAGTTATTAACATTATTATTGATTTATTTATGAGAAGTGCTTTTCCGAGTGTTCA